>JAOEHQ010044022.1:0-12027 GCA_025447715.1 Asclepias incarnata
TAAATGTATTTGTATAGTCACTTTGAGATTATTAATTTTTTTGCATGTTATTATTCTTATTGTATCATTTTAAGATTTCTTTTTTTTTATTTGTATACTATGTGATTATGCAGGCTTAAAAAGAGTCGTTCTCGCGGCAACACAAGGGGTAAAAATGCTAGTTTCTTCCTATATGACAATTTGCTATGATAACTTTGTAGGACAGAAACAATGTATAAATATTTATTGTTTTATGGTTTTAGTCCTTTCTTTTACGCAGTAAACAATTTCATGTATATTGAAACCCTTTACTTATATTATTTGTTGATTAGGTTTATAGATTTCCGACGAGACTTTAGATGAGCATATGTGATTTCCAGAGAGATTATAGATGAGCATACGTGATTTCCGGCGAGATTGGATCATATGTTATATGAATTTGTAAATTGGAGCATATGTGATTTTCGATGATTTTTGTACTTGAGCATATGTGATTTTCCGACAATATCGGATCATATATGATTTCCAGTGAGTTTGTAAATTGTTAATAAATGAGCATATGTGATTTTCCGGTGATATTTGTAAATTGTTTATAAGATGAGCATATGTGATTTTCCGGCGATATTGTAAACTGTTAATAAGATTGAAACTTAAAAGTTTGTATATGAGCATGTGATTTTCTATTAAATTTTACATGAGCATATGTGATTTCCGGTGAGATTATAGACGATCATATGTGATTTCCGGCGATATTGGATCATATGTGATTTTTCGGCGAGATTGGATCATATGTGATTTTCCGGCGAGATTGGATCATATGTGATCCCCAAAAATTAAGGAAATTTAAAATATGTTATATTTATTAAATTTTATAAAATAAAATCAAAAAAAGATTTTACTATTATACCTTTGGTCAAAAGGGTTTTTAAAGGTTCCTGACCTTTTAGGGGTTCCTAAAGTAACTTTCCCCTATATATACATATATATATAGGGGGAGGTGAATATAAGGTTGTTCCATACCTAAGCTTAGGTATAGAACCTTCACATTTTTGTTTTTTAATCTATAAATTCATGGGGCCCAGGTCATTTATTTATTATACAACAAATATTAAAAAATTGTTATGTGAGAGGTTCCATACCTAAGCTTAGGTATGAGACAACTTTATATTCACTTTTGCCATATATATATGTATATATATATATATATATATATATATATTGACATAATCTAAGACATTGTGTTGGAATTATTTATTTTAGTGATTGAAATGCATTTGTTTGTATTTATAGGGGTTTAATGTGTCAATTTTGTAAAGTTTCATAAAGAGCATAAATACTCCATTTTATCTATACTTCTATATTACTATATAAAAATTCTCCACCCCACTACCAAACAAAAAAGTTAGAAATTTTCTACATATGAAATTACCATTCTACCATTAATGAATTAATTTATACTACCAATTCTTTATCTTCTAAAATATATCCACTGCTCCTTTACATCAATTACTTAATTACACCCACCACTACCAACAGTCCGCCACCACCACCAACCACCACAAACGGTCAACCATCACCGCCAATTACCGCCACCAACACATTGTTGCCGCATTGCGCGGGTACAATGCTAGTAATGTAATAAATGTAGGTGAGATTCATTTGACATAACTTAATATTTATTTTCATTTCATTTTCTCTCTTTCACCCTCTGTAAATGCCAAAAAACAAACTTACACACATTTCACATAGTGAACAAATTCTTCATTAATCACCATAAGAAAGTTTAATATCATTATAAATACGATCCTAAAATTAGTATTAAAGCCTAGGAAATGGATTTAGATTAGATTTCTTTTGTTTTTGACGTGAATTTTGGCTAAAACTCATTGTAATTTATTTGGTTTTAGTTCATCCATCATTGTTGTTGTGTTTTAAGCTTTCAAGGTTAAATCGTGTTTTTGGAATAGGAAAGCTGTTGTTTTAGAAAATTAAGCTCCAATTTATATCACTTTCTGTTGGTTCTCAGATTTGCACAACTTAAGAATACAACGTAAAGAACAGAAATTAAACAACACAAGCTAGTTAACCAATTGTATGATGTATTAATAAATCAATACATTAAACGGTGATACAATGGTCGAGTGACTAAACTAGTTGTGGAGTCTAGACTAACTAAAAACTCAACTGGGTTTACAAAATACACTTAGTAAAATGTAAAAGCAAATGAAAAATATACTTAGTAGTTTTTTTCGGATCAACCAACAAGAGATGTCTTCACCAAGTGTTGCCTTTTATAGTGGAGGAGAGGCAACGGATTCTGATAGTATGATGTTGACGTGATAGAGGTTGTTAAACATCCATTGGTGGAGTACATCTTCAATTAATGCTTTTGAATTGTCTTCTTGTTGTTTTGCCATTTTGGGTGAAAGAGAAACCTATAAGTGGACTTACACATTCTTGGATTTATCTCAAAGAGAATACAACATATCACATGTTCTGTTGATCGTCAGTATTCAGGTACATTGGGATCAGGTCTTCTCTTTTACTTTCCCGCTCATTTTTGACATACAAACTTGCGATAAGATCAACATATCATCTTCCAAAATGGCTCGCTGATGACTCGCTGAGAACGCATCTCAGCGACCAAATCATTGTCAGTGAATCTTGGTCCTAACAATCTCCCCCTATTCGCTGAGGAGGACTTGCTGAATAAATTTCTTGAACATACAAGATTTTTATAAGTTGTTGGATTGCTGTCTTGAACATACAAGAATTGAAGTCATAGATTTTCAAAGTAGCCCCTTGTATCACTTAGATAAATTTAAAAAAAATATGAAGGTAAGCTACATCTATACATTCGCCTAACTAATCCATACAGATTCTTGTTTAGCTAGGATGTAGGCAGGATCGCTTTGTCCTTCGGGCTTCATCAGCTCTTGATCAACAAGGGCGATGATCCTCTGATCGCTGTCATAATGCATCCTTTGTGAAGATCCCACAAAAAGTTGGTAGAATCCTTTGAGACAGCAACCCTCAAAAAGAGTTGATGGCCATGAACGTTTGTAAAGTAAACACCTTGATTCTATTCATCGAATATGCCATCAACAAAATTTGCTCCTGGAGGCAAGGTGAGGTTAAGAGCAGCATCACCTTCAATTGGTGGCATTGATGAAGAGCTATAGAGAGTAGAGGGAGCAGGTCTCTTTGCTGACAGTCTTGGCGGTAGAGGAGGCCTTTGATGAGCGTTGAACAGTGAGTCCTTGATATTATATTTTCTTTCAAGTCTCTGGACTTTCTTCAGCTGCTCCTTGCATAACTCTTGTAAATGGTGGAAGCTGGGAGCTGTCTTGTCCTTGATCAATATGTAAACTTCTATCCATTCTGAGGGACAAAGACTTGTAGCATTCACACCATCTATCCTCAGCACTCTGTCTACACCTTGTCTGTCAAGATGAACATTTGTGCCGTGCTGAGTCTTAAATGCCTTCACAACGATAATAGTCTCTGGCCTCTTGCGAAGATCCCTGGTGCTGAGAAATAAATATTTTCCTTTAGCATAGTTCTCAGTCACCTGTCAAAGTGCTCTTTCTCCTTCCTTTTCAATGCCTCCACTGCACTGAATTGCTGAGCTATCATCTGATCTTCAGCATCAGCAAAATGCATCTCTTCATTTGCCACTATTTCTTGAATAAACTTTAAAGATTGGGCTTCCTCCTGCTGCTTCTTCTTCATTTCTTCTTGTATAGCAACTTCAGCAGGAGTAATCCCAGTGGCCGTAGTTTTTAACACACTGGACTAGTCTGACAGCTGCTTTTCTTGCTTTCTTCTTCTTTGGTTGAGCAGCAGTTGCGGGAATGTCAGCTTTGGTCGAGTCAGCTAAAAGGGTCTTCTTTCCTTGTTGTCTATCTTTTTCTTTCTCCTCTTCTCGCTGAGTCTTAGCATTTAACTCCCAGACTAGTTGAGCATTTGTTGGATCACATTGGGAAGGTTTTGCCTTTTCTAGCTTTTAAAGCCTCCAACGTGCGTTGATATTCTCCAGCTTTGATGGCACGCTGGAAGCTGTCTGTTGTATGACTTGGAGTCACAGAGGTGCGTGCCTCTTCAGCAGCTGTTGGCACAGACTCAACAGCTTCTTTGACTTTCTCCCCCTTAATAGGTACATCCTCAAAACTTGTTTGAGAAACTTCCTTTACTTGCTCTTCCTCAGCAGGTGATGGCATATCCCCAACACTTGTTGGTTCCCTAACCTCTTCATCGCTATCATGTTCCCTGTGCTCTCCCTCAGCACTAGCCTCTTTTTTAGTCTGAGCCACACCACCAGCACCATCTTGTGGTTGCTCATCATCATCATCACCATCATTCTTCTCATCAGGTTTATCATCACCCTTATCCTTGGGACCCTCCTCATCAAATTTCTCCCCCTTGGAAGCAACATAGGACTTTGCTGCTTCCACTTTATCAACTTTGAGGAGTTCCATCATTTCAACAATCATTGATTTCATTTTTGTCAGTTCCTTCTCCATTGCAACTTGTTTTGTCAATGATTGAGTAAGCAGATGCTTATCCTCAGCGGCTAGTGTAGGAGACGGTGGTTGAATGTTGGATAGGGCGGCGGTGAATGTGGTGAAGTGATTTTGTTGAGAGATTTGTCGTGAGTGGATGGTGCGGTTGAGTTATCTTATCTGTGCTGATAGAAGAATGTTGGAGTGGGAGAGCTCAACAAGAGTGGGCGGAAGGTCAGCAGAGGGGGCCACTCTAGCTGAGCTAGGATCAGTGAGCTTGGAAACTTTGGCAGTGAGCTAGGAAGTAGTTGTGCTGACTCGCTTAAGACCATGATGAAGTAGGCCTTGTTCCCTTTTCATTGCTCGGTTGAGGGAGTTGACCACATCAACCTGATTCTTGGTGATCCTATCCACACATCCAATTAACATTATCAGCTCTTCCTTTACATCACTCTGAGCTTCTTCTATCAGTTGAGCCCTATTAGCAATTAATTCTTGAAGCAGCTAGATGGCATCAACTATGTCAGCTAAGAGATGACCGTGCCTAATAGTGGTGTAGCCCAGTCTATCCAATCTGCCAATTATTTCATTCAAATGGCGAACATCCACATAATCTAAGCCAGGAATATTGACATTAACAAAGGCACAGGAGTCCTTTAGCTTAGGCTTGCGAATTTTGGAGAGACCGGCAGGATACTCACAGAAGACAGGTAACTGCCAGAAGTCAGGGTGAGTACAGGGGGGTGTCTTAGCAATGATTTCCTCATCAACATCAGAATCATTTGTTGATGAGGTGTTGACGGTTGCATCAGCGGTTGGGGTGAAGAATGGCATGGTAGTGTGGGTTGGGGATGGTTGTTTTGGTTGTGATGGAGGTGAGAAAGTTGGTGGTGCTGACATTGGTGGTAATGAAGAGGTTGGAGGAGGTGTTGGTGCTTTGTGTAGAGACTCAGGGATGATTGCCAGTGCCCATTAATCATTATCATCAGCATAGGATTCACTGGTCACTTCTTCTCCAACTAGTTCCTCCCTTTCATCAAGCGGGAAGATATCATCCTCTCCAAAAGCACTGATATCGCTGTCTGCCTCTTCTTCTTCAACAACAGGATCAACAGCATGTGTTTCCTTGCTGACCTGTTCAACACCAGCAGTAACAGGAGCATTAAGGGTAGGGGAAAGGGGTGCCTCTGGCTCAGTGCGTTGTTGCACCAAGCCTTAATCGGCAGCAGAATTTGCTGGCTCTAGCACCGCTTGTGATCTAGCAGGTGCTTCCTGCGACTCAGAAGGTATTTGAGAAGAAGAAGATCCCAGACTACTAATGGGCCGAGGTAACCCTTGATCTTCATCAACCTCTCCTACTGAAGTTTGAGGTGGCTGCTTGCTACTCTCTTTTATCTCGTCAACAGCCTATTTGGAGACTGCTGAAGGGTTGGCTTGGGTACTAACGTCCTTGGGCAGTGAGGACTTCCTAACCTTTTTGCTGACTTTGCCCTTTGATTCACTCTGCTTTCATTTTGGGACGACAGCGGAGGGTGATGGTGGAATTTGAGTTGAGGACATTGCCTTGGTAGACCTCTTGGTCGGCTTCTTTGTAACAACCGTAACCAGAGTCGTCTCGACAGCTGCTCGTTATCGTCGTGAAAGTGTCATATATCCGGCCATAGTCATATAGATCTGTGTGTAGGTCATCATTTCAGACATCATTTATGAGAATAGCTCGATTGGGGTTCGTCTAAGTTGTTTGCGTCATTCTTCGTGGAAAGTAATCGTGTGATTCGTCATTGAGAGTAACTATTAGAATTGCCAAATGAGTCATAAAATCATTTTTATCGTTTAATGAGTCGAATTTCAAAGTATTCCGTCCGAGTCAAATTTATAGTCGTTTCGAAGCTATCGAAAAGTTACATTCGAATATGTTATTTAAAAAGTCATTCGGGTGTCGAGTCTTTCGTAATTGTCGGGTCAAAGCGGGTCAACCAGGGGTCAAACCTGGTCAACCCTAGTATTTTTGGGACAAAACTCATGTTTTCTTTCTTTTCTTATCATTCTTCACATTCTCTCTCTCTCTCTCTAACTTCTCTCTAGATTTTCTCTGAAGATTTCTTGAAGCAAGCTCATTTTTGAATCCATTGGTAAGTAATTTATATTTATGAATCATTGTAATCACTTAGAAATGCTTTGAATCATCTCAAATCTTGCTCAAAAACTTTCAAGTTCGTCTTTGCTTAAAACCGTGAGTTCAAGGTCTCAAAAAGTGAGGTTTCGAGTCGTTTTTCGTACCAAAACTCTAGGGAACATGTTTAGTTACAACTTGGGTCGATTTCCAGCTTCAAAAGGAGTCGTTTGATGAATCAAAAATGCAAAAACGTGCTTTGGTTACACAACTGCGCGTGCACTTGCTTATGCAAGTGCATGTCCGACTTTCTTGATACAAAATGGTGTTATTTTAGTATGTAATCGAGTCATTGTGTTCCCTAAACGTAGTGCTAATGATTCCTATCAATTCCAAGCCGAAACCAAGTTCATTTGAGTGTCAAAAGTTCAAAATCGTGACAAGCATTTGCAAAGACTTGCTACAGTAACAAGCACTTGCAAAGACTTGCTACAGTAACAAGCATTTGCAAAGACTTGCTATAGTGACAAAGAACTTGCAAAGACTTGCTACAGTGCCAAATGCTTGCTACAGTGCCAAATGCTTGCTAGGGCATTTTTAGAGTCAAAAGTCAACGCGCATTTTGACCAAAGTCAATACGTTTTTGAGTCGTAATTTGATTTCCCGAGTGTCTTTGGGTGTTCGTCATTCGTTCCAGTGTTTTTAGAGTCAAAAGTCAACGCGCAGTTGACTGTTCAACGCGCATTTGACCAAAGTCAATGCGTTTTTGGGTCGTAATTTGATTTCCCGAGTGTCTTTGGGTGTTCGTCATTCGTTCCAATCGAGGTTACGTCGTGTTTTTAAAGGCAATTCTAATAGGTTAAGATATTTTGCAACTTAGACATTAATGTGAGGCATTTGGTGATTATGTTATGTGTTGTTAGGTGATTGTTGATTATGGGCGTCATTATGCAGTGCCGTCATTGTCCAAAAGCTTTTAGGTGAGTTTCGTAGCCCCTGCTTTCTAAGTGTTTTTGGGTGGAAAGTATACAAAATGTTTTCTAACAGATTATTGTTTTCTGTTAATCTTTTTCGTATAAACCATATATACATACTGTTTGAGCTATTTGTGTAGAGTTACTAGACATAATCCATGTATGTGGTACACATGAATTGACGACATCTTGGCGACATGACATCCTTGGTACCAAGTCGTCCTGACTGGATCTGTCATCTGATACTCTGCTGTGTGACTTAGTATCTATTCCCGGTCATGTGACATATTGTTCGGCCTGACGGGATCTGTCATCCGATACTACGATGAGTGCGTTAGTATCTATCCCGGCCGTGTGACATATTGGTTATTGTGTTTATTATGTGTCTTCTATGTGTTGTGTGTTTGTGTGTGGTTGTGAGACATCTGACATGTAACTCTAGCTCGTATGTATATTATTCAAAGACTTTGTCATATTTGTAATGTTTGTCGACAGGTTTTCTCGTCATCTCTAAAGTCATCTTTATTAATCTACGAACTCACCAACCTCGTGTTGACTTGTTTAAGTATACTTTTCAGGTGATCAAGCTATTTATGGATAAGGTAGCTAGAGTAGAAGCATGGTAGATCATGGACTTCAGGCTACAAGCCTTATTCGCTCCTTGCTTAGGACTGATTATTGTAGATTATTAGTCGTCACCATTGTTGTAGTTCATATAATTCTACGTCGAGCTCTGCGTTTAGTGGCATCCCATGATTCCGCCTTGTTGGGGTGTTACATTATGAACCTATGCATAGTATCTTGGGATATGATCACATTACTTCTAAAGGTTTTGGACATCAATATTCTGATTATGTTCATTAGAAGCATAATGGATTAGGGCATTTATTATTGGCTAGTACAAGCGCAATTAAGTTTAAGATATTGTGCATAGACTTTGAATCGAATCTATAAGTTATCTTGAGTAGGATTACATGATCATATCTAGAATTATCTCTAGATTAATGTTCATTCTAGATGAACCTCTTGGCATTAATTGAGAAAGAGGCTCGATTCAAGATTGGTAAAACTTTAAAAGTCCTTTACGAGTAAAAGTCTCACGCGAGTAAAGCCTCGAAAGTTCCTCGTGGCATGAAGTTTTTTCAAATATGTCATAGTTCATGTATACAGTTTAACTAGTTTGTTGGATTATCCAACTATAATAATTCTATTTATAAATATATTCAAAAACTCATAATTGCAAGCAGAAGTGTTTTAACAACCATGTCATGTAGAAAACCAATAGACATTGGAGCTTTTTTATGAACATGTAACACAAAAGCTACATACATTTAATTTAATTTAAACAAGTAAATTTACCCGCACTTCGTTGCGGGTCGAAGACATTTTAAGTAGATTTCGTTAAATTATTATTTCATCTAAAAGATAAATTTTAAAAGCTAAAATTATGAAAAAGAAAAAAAATGGTGTAAAGGAAAAAATTAAAAAGCAAAAAAACATGTTATTACACCTAAATGATAAATTTTAAAAGCTAAAATTATTAAAAAGAAACAAAAAAAAAAAGATGAAAAGAAAAAAATAAAAAAGCAAAATAAATTACATAAATAAAGCAAAAGAATAATAATGACTCTTGATGTTTAAAAAAAAAAAAGAAAAAAGAAAAGAAAGAAGCAACTACAATAGAAGGGGGAAAAAAATGCTACAGTTGTCCCCTCACATAACCAAGTTGCATTTTATATATAATATATAATAATATATATTAAAAAGTAACTTTGTGTAGTGAGTAAAAACTACTGTAGCTAATAGTACAATTTTTTTAGCGCGAGTTACTCTTTTTAGATGCAAATTTGGTTTGTGAGATAACTTCACTATATCTAATAGTATACTTTTTAAAGCATGAAATACAAGTGTGTATTGCTTTAAAATAATATATCTGACATCATATCCCATGTCATCCCACGTGCAGTTCTTTCCCATATCTCTAATCTCTAATCCTACTAAAGGGGAAGTTTGGCTGACCTAAGAAATTGGGTTATTCGGCCTCTAAGGCTATCCACGTCGGTTTATGCTTTCATTTGCTGACATAATCAATATTAGTTACTATAATAGTTATATTGTTACTATGGAGTTAGATTAGTTAGCTTATAATGTAGTACATATGTTTGTTTCTTCCCATAATGCATTTAATTAGCTCCTCTTTTCCCATGCAATTAGCCGTCCATTTTCAAATTTTGTATCTCCAAAGGTTGACATTGTCATTAACATTAAATGCAAATTTCTAATCCTCACCTAATTATGTCCTCTTTGTTAGATTTTGAAATCTCAAACTTTCTTTGCAAGATATGAGATAGTATCAGATTTGAGTATATATAGATTCACATCCACCGGTTCTTCCTCAACTTTTCAGCTAGATTTTAATCGGCTACTAAGTAAATGTTTTTCTTTCTTTATTTCTCTTCGGTTTAGATCTACAACTGTTTCTTTGTGTGTTGTTAAATCTTGCATCTATAGTTTTTAGGTTTTTATTTTCAGTGATTTCCAAAATAGGTTTTTAGTTAATTTTTTCTAATTTTTTTTATTTAATCGGATTTTTATTCATATATGAATATTGTTTAATTTACATGTATTTTTCTTAGATCTAGATAATTGTTGATGGTTCATGTTTTGAAGATGATTAATATAAGCAATCAAAGGTAAGTAAACTTAATTTAGTTTATAAGGTATGTAAACTTAATTTAGTTTATAAATCTATCAAATTCTTATGAAAATTAAGCAGTGGTTATGAAACGGCACTTGAAAATTCTTATGAAAATATGAGATTAGCCCAGATTTTGGATTCAGGTAATCTGAGATGATCCCAGATTTAGGAAATCTGAGATGAGCTCAGATTTAGGATTCAGGAAATCTGAGTTGAGCCCAGATTTAGACTTCAGATTTCTAAATTCCGGCTCCAGATTTAGGATAAATTATGCTTCTTTTTTTCAGTAAAAGAAATTTTTTAAATTACTTTTTAAATAACAAATCTCAAATACAAATGAAGAAATCTAAATAGTAAGAAGTATATGAAATCTGAGATGAGCCAAGATTTAGGAAATCTGAGATGAGCCCAGATTTACACTTCAGGAAATCTGAGATGAGCCCAGATTTAGGAAATCTGAGATGAGCCCAGATTTACACTTCAGATTTTGGGTCCAGATTTATGCTTCAGATTTTGGATACAAGTTTTTGGGCTCCAGATTTCGGCTCCAGATTTCTAAATTTCGGCTCCAATTTTATTCAAAGTGTTAACAAATAAATCTGACACATCAACCCAATTTTACCACCCAAAGTCAAAGATGATTTCAGATTTCCTATTAAATACGTTTGGAAATCTGAGATTTAGGATTTAGGATTCAGGAAATCTGAGATGAGCCCAGATTTAGAAAATCTGAGATTAGCCCAGATTTTGGATTCAGGTAATCTGAGATGAGCCCAGATTTGTCCTCCAGATTTCTAAATTTCGGCTCCAATTGTTTTACTTATTTTTACGTAACTTTTCGGATATTATATAAAATTTCAATTCCTTTTTTCCCACTTAATTTCAAGATTGAAGATGACTCCATCCGATAAAACAATTCCAGTCAAAATTTGTCGTAAGCAATTCCCAGTTGCGGTATGCTTTGCCATGACTATAAACAAAAGCCAAGGACAATCACTTGATCGTGTCGGTTTGTATCTTCCCCGACCCGTTTTCAGCCATGGGCAATTGTATGTCGCTGTCTCAAGAGTAAAAAGCAAACAAGGATTGAAAACCCTTATAACCGATTCTGAAAACAAGGTTGCTAATACAACCGCCAATGTTGTTTACAAAGAAGTACTTCAATGCTTGTGAAGTATCGATGATTAGAAACTGAAAACAACTACTCTTTTGTGTATGTCTTTTGTATATCTTTTGGCACAATATTATTAGTTATAAAGATGTGATCTGGATGTAAATGTTTAGTTAAGTATGAACACTGATGGTGTTGCTGTTTATTAAAAATTTTACAGCAACAACTGTAATTAATATAAGCTAAGTTTCTAAGATGCTATTTGCTGTTTATGAGTGTTGGTATTAAGTTTGATATCCCAGGTCCTATAGAATATCCATAATGTAAAATTGCATGCTACAGATTCTTACATTAAATATTTTAAAGATTTCTTATAACTGCATCAATGTAATAGTAATATTCATGAATGTTTTAAAGAATTCTTAAATAAAATTCTTCAACTTTCTTACTAATAATATGGTTAATACAAAATTAATTACACAATCCCGCCTATCAGTGAAATTAATTACAAAATTAATTACATCAATGTAATAGTAATATTCATGAATTTAGGAACTTACATTGACAAGAGGTACCCGTTATAATAAAGAACAATGGTATATAAAGAAGATAAATATTGTAAAAAGATTTTGGAGATGCCACATAGGAAA
>JAOEHQ010044033.1:0-22867 GCA_025447715.1 Asclepias incarnata
GGTTCGCATAGTTCGCACGCGTGTTTTTGGTTCGCACCTGATCGCGTTACTATATATATATATATATATGATATGGTAATATAGATATGGTAATATATAAATAGATTTTATGTATTAATAATAAATGAAAAAGAAAAGGTGATGTGGCAATTAGATTATTAGGTGAAACCAATGCTACCAAATTGATGAAAATTGGGATGAATTGATCGAAGTATGAGTTGAAAGGTTTTTATTAAGTATTGATGATGTGGAAAATTGGTGAAGGGAGGTATAGGTGAAACAAGTCCCTCCCCCTGATACATCTTTAGAGGTTATCTTAAAAACGTTACATACAAAAAAATCATTAAAAGATCGACGGTGGAGTTCACGTGTTCGGTACATATGGTGGCGTGCAGAGCCCTAGATTACATTTCCCGCCTTTCTTTATTCCTTTCATTCCACTGACCAAACAGCGAATCAATACAGAACTTCACTGAATCATCATCATCATCATCATCATCATCATGTGTGGTCGTTGTCGGTGTTCTATCCGTCCAGATGACATCCCTCGCTCTTGCAACATCAATAATCGCCCTGTCCGTTTCGTCGATACAGACCGGTATATATATATATATCTTGTCTGTTTAGTTTCGGTTGATATTGACTGATTTCTGTTTTATTTTATATTCATAAAGTGTTGTTCAGATAAAGTATCTGATTAAACAGTATTGTTTTTTGTATTATGTGTTGAACGAACAATATGTAATATAGAAATATTTAAAAATTTTAGTGACTTTTTTTTTTAATGGAAAAAAAAAAACAAAAAAGAGAGAAAAAAAAGGTCATCATTTACAGATTAAGTTCCAAGCGAACACCACTGTAGTTTAGTTCTACGAGGTTTGAGTTTATGAGACATTGGACTTAGATCTCGTGGATTAGTTGACTAAAGGCGGGACACCAATGATTACCAAAAAGAAGGTTTTAAATAAGTACTAGTAGTTTAGTTTTACGAGGTTCGAGTTTGTGAGACATCGGACTTAGACCTTGTGGATTAGTTGAATAAAGGTTATCCACTATGATTACCAAAGAAAGAAGGTAACCACTTGAGTTAGCTCAAGTGGCCAGCCACCACCTCTAAAGCCTGGCCCCCACCATGTGATGTCCTTAAGTGCCACAGGTTCTATCCCGCTTGCAAGCATGATTGAAAAATATTTTTATTTTATTTATTTATTTATTTTTATTTTTTTGAACGGCATGATTGAGAAATATTTAGGTATTTGCTCAAGTGTGGGGTGTTTTACTGGAACATGTGTTGTGTGGCCTGTGCATGTTGGTACCAATGCGGTACCGGGGATCAAGCGGTTCCCTCCGATTTACTCTTTACCAAAGAAAGAAGGTTTTGAATTACGTAGTTATTTCAATGTATGGTTTGAATCAGTGGTGGACCCAGGATCAAATACCACTAGGTTCACATATTTAGTTCAGGTGCATTGTTCTCTTAGACCCAGTGCATTATAAAAAAATTTGAATTTTTTACGAAATTTACACTACTTAAAATTTTTTCATGTGGTTCATAACCACCCTAGGCTCGCCACTGGTTTGAATTAGTGAGTATGTGTATAGTGGTCCCGGGGATATTAGCCTAGTGTTTAAAGGTCCCGGTTCTATGTCCCCTTAACGATGATTTACGGGATTCACTTCTTTAATGTTAGCCGTGGGACCGGTCGACCGGATGGACTCCTAGAGGGTAGGATTCACCTATATTTTATGGTGACGTGTACTCTGACTTTAAGGTTACTGCTCATTATAACATATACCTTTTTTAGAAATGGCTCACTTTGATATATACTAGATGTGTACCTTCGGCTCATGCTATGTGGCATTTACTATGGTCTTAGGTGGTAGTTAACGATGGTCTTAGGCGGTAGTTAATGATTGTCGTAGGTGGTGGTTTATGGTGATGGTCCACATCGTACAAAGTAGATATGTGTGGAGGAGAGTATGAAAGAGTATCTGTGTTGGGGCTTTGAAATGGTTTTCAAGTTAAAGTAGGTGAAATTGATGACATTTTCAAAAAATTTGGAAAAAAATCCAGAGGCAATTTCAAAATATTTAGGAAAAATTTCGAGGGTGAGAATATCTTAAGAAATGGGGATAAAACCCAATGAAAAGATATTCGGCTTATTAAATAGTAGTACTAGATTATAAACCTAATGTGATAAAACCCAATGAAAAGATATTCGGCTTATTAATAGATAGATAGATAGATACGTGTATTCTTATATATGTAAGGGCAGAAGGCTAAAACGTTGAGCTATACCTGTCATATTTTTAATTTACTCTTATCTAAATAGGACACTATATTGATCACAATGATCGATATATTAATGTTGCCTCATTAGCAACCAACAGTGTTTGTTCTTGATTTGCATGATAAAGAACCACTTGCTGAAGTCTTATTCACTAACAGTACAGGATTGTAAGGTAGTTTTCACCATTAAGGTCTACTGAAAAGTTGATTACTGGAATGAATTTTCAGGTATTGTCCAGCATATAATGTTTCACCTGGATCGAACGTTCCTGTTGTTCGAAGAGACTCTGGAGCCAATGGTCAAGAAACCGTTGTGCAGTGCATGAAATGGGGGCTTATTCCAAGTTTCACCAAGAAGACTGAAAAACCTGACTATTATAGGATGGTAATATCTTAAGTCACAAAATAGTCTAATGTATACTTACTCTTTTGAGTGTTGTAGTGTTTTTAAACCTGCATGTCTAGTTATAAATGAATACACTCTTCAGCTTATTTGGCAGGCCACATCACTTAGAATGCAATTAGCAATAACAAAACATCTATATTCCTCTTATATGCTTTTTCAGCAAAACCACATCTTTCTTTTGGGTCATGATATTATATGACTAAGATTTATGTGACATTATAGAGTTATTCCGACTGATTGGTTTTGTGAGTTGTAGTTCAATGCTCGATCAGAGTCAGTAGGTGAAAAGGCTTCCTTTCGCCGCCTTCTTCCTGGAAATAGGTGTCTGGTTGCAGTGGAAGGGTAAGTAACATGTTTTGTACGAGCTGTATGTGCTCCTGTTGTAATATATTGTATTTATTACTTGTAGAAATTCTTACACTCTTGCTTTGTTTGAAAATAGAGGAGCTTTTAGAACTGGGTTTTGCTAGATCGTCTATAAAAGCTTTGAAAAGTTTTCCTCCTTGTGTGTATGTGTGTGTCAGTTGACTTTTTTAATCATGTATTAAAGATTTAGAAAGAAGCCTGAACTCACAGATAATATGTTTAAGCTTCATAGAAAGAATTCTTGTTAGCAAGGGAATGCATCTCTCTATTTCTTGAACTCACAAATAATATGTTTATTCTTACAAGTTGAAGTGTTCCGTACTTCTGTTTGTGTGTTTCAGCATGATCTCATCAGAGCTTACTGAAATTGTTGGTTTCATATTTGAATTTTAGTTTTTTTTTTTTTTTTTAAATTATTCCAACTGGTTTGGCACCTTTCTTCTGATCACTTGAACACTTTTTAGCCTTCAGTGTTTACTTATTTGCCTTTATGCCTTACATATTGATAAACTAGTCATACTTCCTCAATTGGTCAGTCATTTGGATACTTGAATGTTCCACTTGTACACCTTGTTTACCATTTTCAGATTCTATGAATGGAAGAAAGATGGCTCTAAAAAGCAGCCATATTATATTCATTTGAAGGATGGCCGCCCCCTTGTTTTTGCTGCTCTTTATGATTCTTGGAAAAACTCTGAAGGTGGCACAACTCTTAACTCTTTTAGAAGTTTATGAAAATTAAGCTATTTTTAAATTGCATAAATGAACTTTGTGTGTGTGTGTTTTAAATTGTGGGCTGCAACCTTATTTATGTAGTTATAATGCCTATAAGTTTATAAGTTATAACTATGTAAATTAAAAATACGTGGTTTGTAAAATCTAGTTATCTAACTTTTGTTAATGTCCAGAATATGGATTACATAACCATAACTGATCTATAATGAGTTTGTTTTGTCACTTTGTGCTTCAGGGGAGACTCAATACACCTTCACTATTTTGACAACAAGCTCTTCGTCAGCCTTAGGTTGGCTACATGGTTAGTTATATCTTCTCATTTATACTGGATAAGCTAGAACAAATACTTACATTAAGAGTCATGACTTTGTACTCTCATAGAGGCATAGTCTCATCAACCATCACTTAAGAATAAGAGCATCTTTATATTGTCAACTCAAGTGACCCAGAGTAGTTTAAAATCGATCTTCATAAGTGGGAGATATGTTTATTTCATATAGAAAAAAACATGTTTGTAGTTCAATGTTTATTTCATGTATAATTTATCCATTCCCACCACAATATACAAAGAATAGAAGACCCTGTGTGAGTGCCCCAGGCAAAGGGTGGCAAGGCATGCAAAACTAAAGTGGACTAGTGGAGGTCTCAGGTTCAAACCCGAGCCCCAGTGCTTTAAAGACCGGTGGTGCTCGATGTCTAAGGGTGATGTTCACTAGTTGTTGATGAAGAATAAAGATAAACGGAAAGAAAAAGGTTGTATGAGAAAGAGAAGATACCGGTTCTTACGAGGACAATGAAATTAAATATAGTCGTCAATTGCGATCAGTTTACTAATGAATGGGCTGGTTCTGGTTATGTTTTATGTCTAACGGGTGAACGGGTCAAACTGGTAATCAAATATTTGATAGTTATTCAAATTGTATTTCTAATACACGGAACCTTCTAACTCGCTTATTCAGTAAAAATGGAGTAGTATTGAATAATATGATTTCAATTTTTCATAATCATATTTGACACACTATTTGTACATAAAGAAAGCAAATATTTTTGCACAAAGAGTGTTTCAGGTCTAACCAATCCCACTTGTGGTCATCTGTACCAAAGAGTTGTCCATTTGGACCTACTGCCCAACCCGTCTAATCTCCCATTTTTCAATCTCCGTATTAACTTCCAAACCATTTAAACTCTAACATGCTCAGTTAATTGGACTCTTGTCTATTGTAGACAGGATGCCTGTTATTTTGGGGAATAAGGGGTCAACTGATGAGTGGCTAGATGGTCCTCCGTCTTCCAAGTTTGATTCGTTACTTAAACCTTATGAAGAGCCAGACTTGGTAAGAGCCCATAATTTATACTACATGGTTTTTCATATACAGAAGAAAAAATTGTTGGTTTTGTCTAGTTTATATTTTAAATTATGGAGGGATGATCTTGCTACAGGTTTGGTACCCTGTGACTCCTGCAATGGGCAAGCCTTCATTTGATGGACCAGAATGTATTAAGGAGGTATGCTTCCAGACTCTCTCTTTCTGTATATTTAAATTTGGTTGACTTTAAGTAGAGGTATCATGAACTTGTGATGCATTAGATATTTGTAAATTTTTGTTCAAAGGTAAAGGTGGCAAAATGGCGGGTCAGACAGTTTGGGTAAATAGTCAATTAGGTGTTGGTGATAACGGTTTTCTAGTTATGGGTAAAAGCCGATTGGGTTGAGTTGACTTTCCAACAACCTTTTGTCCTTTTTGAATTTTATACCCAATCAATGTATTTTTATGAACATAATCAATTACTAAGATGTTAATCATCTTTTTAATAGTTAAAAACTTAAAATGATCTAGAAGGTTGCAATCATCTTAGGCGACTTTGGACCTATTTGACCCCCCTGGCGTTTTCCTTCATTGCTAGTTTTTGCTCTTATTTTACTCATTTATCTTGTTATTATTAAAATACAACATGATTTGACCCTTCTATCATATAAACTGGTTGGCATTTGCTACTGTCACTCGAAAGGCATGATTTTACATTAGTGTTCATGTGAATACTTTTTAAAAAGATTAAAAAAAGATCATGACAATAAAAGTTACTGCAGGTAACATCAACCCTTGCAGTGTTTGGCTGTAATAATATCCTGAATGGCGATTCTGAAAGTTTAATTGAGATCTTGTCAAGTATCTTAAGGTTAAATTTGCAATTACTGACAACAGATTAAATTAAAGACTGAGGATACAAAATCAATCTCAATGTTCTTTGCAAAGAAAGGCACTAAAAAGGAAGATCAGTCAGAACCTCAACAAACTACTGCATGTGAAAAGCCCACCAAAACTGAAGAACCAAAAAACCCAAAAGAGGAACCTGAAACTGTAGACAGCAAGAACTACCATTGTGATGAATCAAAGTCCAATATATCTACACCAATTTCTGTGGGTCCTGACACTTTGAACCTCAAACGTGAGTATGACGATTTTTCTTCTGATATAAAACCATCTGTGGATGAAGCTGACAAGCAGTTTACTAGCCCAGCTAAAAAGAAGGGCAACTTTAATAGTCCTGGTGATAAACAGAAGACATTGTTCTCTTACTTCAGAAAAGGTTAGGCCTTACTTTTAACAAGTTTTGTAAATATACTTGATCTTTTGTTTGTTGTATTAAATCTCTTTTTGTTTCTAGTCATCCTTATGTTGTAAGAATACTGAACAGTTTCTACCACTCTAGCAGTCTAGCTGCCAGTCTTATGCTAGTAGAACTTTTTACTGGTGGCACGTTTTTGATATGTGCGTGGTGGTTAGGAGAACTGAAAGATGAAATTACATGAAATGGAATCCACAGTTTGGGTGTTAAGATTTGAACATAAACGATGGTTTTTCTGCATGTGGACGTAAAATAGAATATTTGTGGAGGTGGCAAAATGGGTGGGTTGGATAATGGTCAAAATGGGTCTGGGTTAAACTGGAGGCGGATATTTAGATCTGTTAATTTTTTATTGGGTCAATTTGGGTTCTGATTTATTTCAATGAGTGAAATCAAAAAGTGAAGTGGAAAGGGGAATGTATCAGAAATTCTAAATCTCTCTAGTATTTGGATATTGTTTTTGTAATAATAATTAACACATCAACTAGGTATTATATATTATGGACAAAAATGTTTTTTCGGTCCAAGCCAACCTGACTCGCCTCATCTTGCCCACAGTAATAATGACCACCTATCATAACTCGCCCAACCTGCCAAACCCGCCTGCATTGTCACCTCTAAATAGAACGTTTCAAGGCATTGTTAGCGTCTAAACTCTAAATACACACGAGAAAGCTTCAAATCTGTTTAACGATTCAGGACATAAACATTTTGAATAAACATGATATGGCCTTTAACCTCCGTTTAACTTGTACAACCGATTTGACCTGTTTTATTTATGATCACTTGTATATAATTGATCTGTTTGAATCATTACCAATAAAATAGAACCTGAATTAACTTGTACCCATATCAATGGGTTGAAATTTGCATGTAAGCTAATAAAGTTTGAAAGAACACAAACAATTTAAGATGATGTCATTTAATCTTATTGATGGTTAATGTAAAGCTTAAGATCTTTACACATTAGTCTCATGGCAAAAAGCACCACGATGTACCAATAATTCGGCATCAGCTAACACAAAGGAAATAGTTGGGGCTGGAGAATCGGCAATGTCAAATAATACGCTTCCATGAACCTTCCTTCCGATACCATCTTCATGATGAACTTCTTGAAGATAAAAAATGGGCTAGCCACAACCCGCCAATGCATCACTGGCCGTGGTCTAGACCGGATCATCCTGCGCTTATTTCCTAACCAGACTGTGCTGCTCTTCCTTCTTCTCAGCCTTCGGCGTTGGCGGTACCACCCTACCATGGTGGTGGAGTTGGCAAACACAGAGAAGGTGAGAGCTCCTCTTTTAAACATGGTTTATTTTTAAAATGTTGCTTTGAATGTCTCTTTCTTTCTAGTAGTTGGTATATATAGTGTTCAGCTAATCAACTTTTGAAGCTTATTGATCAATGATCATGGTGGTCCCATGGAAATCAACGATCACTATCATTACTCCAAAGAGCTCATTTGCCCATTGAACCAATATTCAAATCTATTTCCTTTGGCTATTTGAATTTTCATTTTGGGTTGTTTTAAAGATCCAATTGTTGGACGGGCTGTGGGTTAGAGTAATGGATCGAAACGGGTAGTCTCCTTTTAAGTACGAGTCTCGTCGGGTGGTTTCTATTCATTTTATTACTCATCGTATTAGATTAACCAATTGATTATAGATCAACTGGTACCGCGATCATGTGACCACATAGGCTCACAGATGAAGACTGCAGGTCATAGGTTCGAAACTTGCCAAATACAAGTAGAGAAATTATATCTTGTGAATTGTGATTCATGTGTGAGGATGATGTTTCACCGGGCATAAATTTTATGCGGTGTGCGTTCTGGGTAACAAGGGACCAGAGGGTTCCCACTCATTTACCTTTTTTTTAAAATATGTATTAGATTACAGTTTTAGGAAATCAACCTTTTTAGTAAAAATTTTGGGTTAAATTTCTGCTATAAATTTTTTAGGAAAGAATCCTTTTAAAAGTGATCAAGGGCCGTGCGAGTGTCATGATTAGACTGGAAGGCCGTATATTGCTTTATACCAGGAAAAATTAGTGGGCAATCATCTGCATAAATGTGTAATCATTATTTACTTTTAGTTTTAATTTTAATCATTTACCTTTTATTTTTTATTTTTTAATACATAAAAAAGTTGCATCTAGTCTAATTGTGGTACCAAACTTACTTGTTAGACAAGATGACCATTAGCACATATGAAGAGTGCTCATGAGTCGTTTGTACGTGGAAAACCGTAATGGCTCATCGTGAGATATAAAACTAAATTTTGGCCAAATAGTTTGAGTTGTAATTTGTAAACATCAAGATTTGAAATGATTCTAAACCGACGACGCTTATTTGTGTCTTAACGAGAAGGAGTAGGAGAAAAGTCTTTTTATGTTCGAAAATGTAGGAAGGATTCTGATGTTGACACGTGTTTGATGAATCTATTATGCACCCACAATTTTGGATGCAACATGATGCAAAGAAGGTGCGTCAATGTGTAAAAAAGTTGAATCAGACAGTGTTTTTTCCAAAAAGTTTTATACATCTTATACCGTAAATAACTTCTCTCTAAAATATCAGGCAGTGAATGTATGCATAAACAAGTAAAGAAGGGGTCACACTCAAGCAACATTTGAAATCATTACGAAACTTAGGTACTCGATAGATCTTAAGCATTTTAGAAACATCAAATCGTAGAAAGTATATGATCGAACATCTCATTGTCAATCGAGGAATCTTAAAATGCATTGTACTTCATAATCCACATGTGTGGGTGTGGATGAAAATACACGGATTCTCTTTCTCTCATGTCTTGATCGTAGTGTGACATATCACAATTGGTTAATTGCTTAGGTACATTTCTAGGTACATTTCTCATGATAACGTTATTCTTTTACTTTGAGTTAATGTTGTTACCTCAACATTTATTAGTCATAGAATAATTGTTTGAGTTAGCACATGGTCGATATTATTTTGTTATGAGATTTGGAGGTAGTAAATATCAAAATTTCATTGATTCACATTTTGTACTAAAACTTTAGGTAATGTCTTTTTGGCATGTGAAAGTAGTCAAAAGGGACATTTTTGATGTTATAAGAGAATAATTTCCTAACAAATCATGTCAGGCATCTCAAATTCTTTTACAATTTGAGTCATTATCATGTGATTTCTAAAAAGTTAAAATAAAGTGAGTTACAAAAGTTTAAACTAAGTGTCTTTTTTGGATGGAAATGGAAACAAAAAATAAAAAATTAACAGATTTTACCACTAGAAGAAGAACTATGGTAAAACATTACCATGCGTTTGCCGTTATAAAAAAAAAACATTACCATGCGTTTCCAGTTAAAACAGATAAAAACATATTTTTATCTTTACGTAGATTGAAACTCGTTTTTTAATGAATTTGAACGGATTTAGAGGTTTTTAAGAGTTATTCAATTGGAAAAAATAAAATAAAAGTCGTTTGTAAAGCTTTTTACGAAAGGGGAATTTGAATAAGTTTTGTGGTATTAATTCAAAAATAAGATCTCTACTTCAATTATTTGAGTTTCTAATATCGAATATTCTTAATTCTAGGTTTATCTTTCTAAACTCTAACTATTCATGTCAGTTTTCGTCTCTCTCTTATGATTTCAATCAAATTTATGTCAATTTCGGAATCTGACGCACATTCTCAAATCATATTAGTATACAACTACCAATCGATATTCATGAATATCGCATAGTTTGTTGTTATCATTTCCCCATGACATCATTACTAACCGTTATAATTTTGAGAAACTACAACTTGACTACGATATATAATGCCGACGACTTTACAACTTCCAAGATATACGCTGACACCATTAGATATTAGATATATGAGACGCATCTCATCATGTGTTGCACACGTGAGTTAGTTTCCTATATTCATAACTTCCGATCTATAAAATCTACGTTTTGCATTCCATCAATTTATATTACATAACTTCAAACTCCATATCAAACTAATACCCTAACAAAAAGCAAAACAAAACCCAAACAAGAACTTTGGAATGTATACATCTAGGAAATCTGTGAGGATTCAGCTCCTAACGAGGAAATCTTCTATCTTGTTTAACAAATTTAACCGAAGGCTTGATCACTACAATGAATCCGAAGTGAAGCCTTAGATCACTATACGCCCTTCTACTTTAGGTGTGTGGGTTTGTGGTGTGTTTTTGATAGTTTTTGTTGCAGAGGTCTTAGGGTTTTTATAAAAAATATGGGACACACCATATCTTCACATGTTGAAAAGGTATGTCTTTATAAAAAATATCGAGATAAATTGCATGGAAACTTTTCCATGGTAGTTTATCCTCTTCATATTTTTTTTACACAATTTCCATCTATCCCATTCATCAACAAAAATCCGTTGAGTGATGGTGTAAAAAAAATGATAAAGGTAAAAATAGTGTTGAGAATACAAAGAGATTCAAGGACAAAATGGTTGAATGATGGTGTAAAGAAAATGATAAAAAGGCAAAAATCCGTTAAGTGATGACGTAAAGAAAATAAAAAATATAACCGAAATAATTTATATACACATAGGACTTGTGATATTGAAGAGAGATATATAGGATGAAAACAATAAAACATGTCATATGTGTTTGTACATGTTATAAGCGTTACAGTTTATACAGTTTATAAGGGTTTATTTAAGTCGTTCAATCATAACAATTCACAACAATAAAATACTATTTAACCTTGAATGACTTTTATAACTAAAATAAAGTTTGAGTAACTAATAAAATATGGAAAGTGATATAGGTATTAGGTACCATATTATTTGATACATTTATCAATACACTGTATAAATCAGCAATGCATAAATATGATAAATATATCAATATACATAATATCTATATCATCTCTCATAAAATAAGGATGAACTTGATTACTATTTAGTGGTTTATTTGTCCCACAACGGTAACCTAGGAACGAGGACATGTAACATAAAATCAAAAGATTCAAATTCCACCGCATGCCTCTTTAATAACAATGTTAGTTGATTTACTTTTTTTTATATTGGTCGTGGGACCAATGATTGGTAATTGGTGGATTATTCATTTTTTAAATATATATTTAGCATCTTACTAGATTTTAGTTCTATTTATACACACTATTAAGTTAAAGGGTCTTGTTAAATTCAGCGTTATTTGCTGTAGTTAAGGTGCATAAAATAATTGTCCACTTACCATAAAATTTAGGGGTAGACTTTTAATATGAAAGGTACAATTTTTTTATACACGTTAACTATGAGCTGTATTTAACATTTTCATAAGTTAAAATAAAGACATCAAACCATCTAAACTTTCTTTTTGTGCGCCAAAATGCCATATCCATTTTTTTAAATTTTTTTTCAAAAACTTAAAAATCTAATATATATTCAAAACAAACTTTGCCTTTCAAATAAATATAAGCATAAATAAAAATGATGTGTATCCATATCATGTTCAATTCATATTTAACTTTATATAACTTAAATTTAATAAGTTATACATATTTTTTAGATATAATAGTTAAATTTTAGGTAGTTCAAGTTCAAATTAAATTTAATAAAATGTAGATATTTTCTAAATAGATAAGTTTAATTTTAGGTAATTTGTCGTAGTGATATTTCAATAAAGACAGACTAACTTTTAGAGCATGTGTAATGGTGAAGTGAAAGCAAGGTGGAACTGTGGAAGGTCTTCCACTTGGGGTCATCGGGGTGGCGTGGACAAGGTGAAAGTGTTTTTTTTTTATTGGGTATTGAGATAGTGTAGGGTATAGTTTTTGGGTGTTATGGAGTCAGTTTTAAGGTTATTGTTACGAAAGTGGTGTGGTTGTGGTGCGGTAATGATGCGGCAACAGCGTGACACATTAGTAATGCTCGGTAAGTTGAACTTTTGATTGTTTAATTACTTAATTGAACAATTATTTCATTAATATTAAGATTGGTGGAACAATACTTGTTTAATATTGGTATTCAAACCGGTTTATGTATACAAAGTTAATTAATGGCAAGTTTTTCCCGCGAAAATTGATGAAAGAAACCAACATTTGAAGAGATACCAAACCTTTATCTCTACATCTCATTTTCTCTTTGATTTCAAAAATGGAGATTACCAATTCTCATACACAAAATCCATCCTTTTTCTTCTTTCTTAAACTTCCCAATTTCATCTCCAAGAAAAGCATCAAAAACTTCATATTTACATCACTTTTCACTCTTCATATAAACCCAGCTTCAAATTTCAATCCAACAACAACAACAATAAAAATTAAATCTTTTTCTATCATTTCAAGCTTGATTCCATAACCCCATAAAAGCCCTTTTGCGGTTTCGCTTAATTTTATCAAAATCGAAAATGTCGAATGACCACCAACCGCTCGAAGAAATGCCTAAGCTGATTCCAGCAGAAACTTCTACAATGCCGGTGTCTTTTGAAAAGTATTCCAAAAGGGTATTACTGAAAACGATATTGGATCGTAGAGACAGCGGTTTGGGGTTGCTTGATCACAGAGTTGTGGTTGGAGGATGGGTTAAGTCTTCAAGAGAGATTAGGAAAGATCCTCCGCCTATGAAGAAGACACAGCCACCGGTGCACGGTGATGCTAAGGTGGATGGTGCTGGAGGAGGAGGTGGTGGTGGTAAAGATGTAAGATGCGTTGAAGTTTTTCAGTCGCGAATTCCTTTTCTTCGAACGATTATAAAAGTGTTTGGTGGAAGCAATGCTAGTCATCATCCAAAGGAAAAACCTGAATCTATCTTGACAAAATCAACACCTCATTCGGTTTCAATGTTGCAAATTAGTGATGGTTCTTCTGTGATGAGCCTTCAGGTAAAACCGTAAAGGACACCTATTTCATATTTATTTTTATTATTTTGATGAGATTTTGAGCAATCAGTGACAAGATTATTTATTGTAGATCATGGTGGATTCTTCCATAGCTCCTTCAAGCCAACTCATGCCTACCGGAACTTGTATACTAGCAGAAGGTGTTTTGCAAAAGCCTTCTATACAGGGGAAGCATGTAATCGAGCTTAAAGTTGAGAAATTGTTGCATATTGGGCTTGTTGATCAAGAAAGTTATCCTTTATCAAAGAAAAGTTTGCCTTTGGCTAGATTGAGAGATTGTGCTCATTTTAGACCGCGAACAACCACGGTAAAATACTTGATCATCTTTCTTTGCATATTTCTCCTTTTTCTCCAGTTTTGAGGTGACAAATTGGGCGGGTCAGGTGGGTTGGGTTATGGGTCAAGATGTTTCTTGGCAGAACTGACTATTTTTCAGATATATGCAGAAACGGGTTAGCTTGTTAATGATTTGTGTGAAAAGTACACCTTCTGTTTGAAATTAATTTATGTTATTTTATGCATCAAAAATACACATTGGATGATTTTTGGTCGATTTGCCCTGTTTCCTCTTACCTACTTTTTTGATTAGATAGTGTGAAACGTGGTTAAAGAAACTAAATTGTACAACAAACATTTACCTTTTACATAAAATGATTTATGAGGTTGTATGCATTAATATTACACATTGTATGACTTTCAACCGATTCCCTTTTTAGGTGACGACCAATTTATAAGCAAATGGTTCGAGTTCCATCTCTAATCAGATTAGGCATAACAAGCGATTTTCTTGATTTACAGGTGGCATCTGTTACGAGAGTACGTAGCGCGTTGCATCAAGCCAGTCTTTTATTTTTCCAGAACCAGGGCTTTGTTCATGTGGAGGTGCCGATTCTAACCGCCACTGATACTGAAGGATATTCTGAGAATTTCCAAGTTTCAACATCAAACTTTTCTGCTAAAGAACCAAAAAGAGAGGAACCAGTGTTGATGGATGATACAGCAAATGTTAGTCTTGAAACAATACAACTTTCGATTATTGAAAAAAGCAAGAAAGTTGAAGAACTTAAAAGAAGCGATAGCAATAAAGAAGCACTCGCTGCAGCTGTTCAAGATCTTCATAAAACGAATCAGTTGGCTGAAGAACTTAGGTCAAAGTCAAAATCAAAGTCAACGTCAAAGTCTGAACATGTAAGAACAGATGATTTCTTTTCTAACCAGGCCTTTCTTACTACCTCCGGAAGTCTTCATCTTGAGAGCTGTGCATCAGCTCTTGGAAATGTATATGCATTTGGACCAAGGTTTCAAGCAGATAAATCAGAATCCAAAAAATATTTAGCAGAAAGATGGATGATTGAAACTGAGATAGCATTCTCCGAACTTGAGGTTATATGATACATAGTTCGTGCTTATACAAATATGATAATCTCATTTTCATGTTCCATCTTTGTTTAAACTCGTTTTTGTTGCTTTCTCAGGATGTGATGACTTGTGCTGAAGACTTTTTGAAATTTGTATCCGATTGGGTTGCAGAAAATTGTTATGAAAACCTTTACTTTCTTTCAAAAAGAGTTGACAAAACCATTGTTGATCGTCTTCATTCAATGGCATCAACGCCATTTGAAAGGATCACGTATGCAACAGCAGTAGAAGTTTTAGAAAAGGTAACTTTAACATCTCGTATGGAACAACGTTTTAGAGGAGGCAAACTGGGCAGGTCAGGTAACAGGTCTAAACGAGTTCGGGTTTAAATGTGTAATTTTGGTATATCGAAACGGGCCAAGTTGGATTCAAACTCCCTTTGTCCAAAGTTCTTTATAAAAAAATTATAATACAATCGGTGTGTTTAATATGTTTATAAATGTTATTACTTTAATAACTTTTTTTTTTATAAAGAAAATGATATGGGAGGTTTTATCCTAAGTATATACTTTGGGGCTTGGGCGCCTTTTTTTTGCTAGTTTTGTATATGCTTCCCCAATGACCTGTGAGAGATACTAAATAACCCGAGTCAACCAATTCTTAAGTAAATGGGTTAAAATTGCCACATCTAATTGTTATACTCGAATCAACCTTGAGAATTGATTGTTTCTTTCAGGTTAATGACAGAACCTTTGACACCAAGATCCAATGGGGTGTAGCTCTAACAGAAGAACACGAAAGGTCTGATTGAAATGAACGCTTCTCTCTCGTGTTGTATGTATTTATGATTCTAAAGTTTTGCACTCTTTCTTGATGCAGTTATCTGGTTGATGAGTTTTATAAGCAGCCTGTGATTATCTATGATCATCCTAAAGAACTAAAGCCCTTCAATGCGAGGTTAAATGATGATGAGAAAACTGTTGCTGCCTTTGATGTGATTGTACCAAAGGCAAGTTTTCGCCCTCCTAAGAGGCATTATGCCTCGTGAACACTTAAAGTATGTTAAATTGTTAATGATAAGTCGCTATAAAACTTGCTTTGCAGGTTGGAGCTCTGATAAGGGGTAGCCAGAAGGAAGAACGCCTAAACCATTTAAGTAAAAGGTAGTATATTAAAACTAGTCTACTGTTTGCATGTGTAGGAAGTTTTTATTAGCTAGACGTTGCAAAATGGGTGGGTTGGGTAACGGGGTCATAACAGGTCAGGCCAGGCCAGGCCAGGCCAACCAACAACACGCTTTCTTATTATATTTTAGTTTTTATATAATGGGCTTAATTTGATTAGAAAATGATAGTAATCTAATTTTCGCTATAAAATGTTTTAGGAGGTTTTATGCATTTATATACATTTGGAATGACATTCTACTTGTTCAAGCCAATGACTCGTTAAAAAGTAAAAGATAGCCTATGTCGACCCAATAATTGCTACGTCTAACTTCAAGACTACAAGAGTGGCTTAGAATAATACCCCTGCACCTTAAAAAACATTTCTAAAGGATTCTAATGGATCAACATGTATTTTTTGGTGTGAAATCTCATAGGTTTTCATTTATGTTACAGGATCAAGGAACTAGGATTGAAAAACGATCGATATGAATGGTATTTAGATCTTCGCAAGCAGGGAACAGTTAAGCATGCGGGGTTTAATGTTATGTTTGATGTTATGGTCCTTTTTGCCACCGGACTCAACGATGTTCGAGATGTCATCCCCTTCCCCCGACATCATGGAAAACTCCATAACTAATCAAGTTCGAAACTTAAAATCATATCGAAATCGTCATGTACAGAGTCATGTTCAAGAAACCTCAGTCTTGAATGTTCCTGTTTATATTACATATATTTGTAAAAAGGTCAAAGTGAAATAAGATACTGGTTTGATTTGTGAGATTTCCAGGTGTTGAAATAAGAATTCTAATGTTATTTTAGAACATGTATGTTTAGTTTATATCTCATAAATAAGTTTTGTACAACAATAATAGGAATGTACTATGAGATTTTCATCTTTGTTTAATTCCTAACAAGTCAATTGGGTATCTTAATAGTTAATACTATGATAAGAAAAAATTATAAAAAAAAGTCCTCTGACCAATGGGATTAATCTCTAACATTTCATTGGAGAAAAAAAATTCATTAATTTATACTTTCTAGTCTAACATGTGAGAAAAAAATGCACTAAAAACTTAGCTTAAATAAAAATAATACACTTTATAACTTTCAACTTAAGAAAATAAAATGTCACTAATTTAAATTTTTTACTAATTAATTAAAAAAATTTCAACATAATACCCCTTATTTCTTTCATAAATATCAAAAGCAACTTGTATTTTATAATTAAAGCATATACATTATTTGTATATATATGGGATATATAATTAAGAAAATTAAACATTAACCTACACTTTCGATGAGTGTGCAGACCGAAAATATAAAACATAGTTAATTTAACCTACTTGTGCGTATGCACTATGCAGTTGGTTTAAATAAAGATATTAGAAATACAGTTTGGGCTCACATGTGAAGTTGAGAGATGCGGCTTCGATTCTTAGGGAATAGGGATACCCAAATCAAGTGGGTATTAAGTGAAGGTATTTCATCGGCATCAAAAACCTTACGGGGAGGATATGATGGGGATCAAATGTGGTTCTGGAAACAGGATGCCTCCTTTACCCTTTTTTATGAAACTAATTTAATCCATACATGAATTTCATGACTAAATAAAAATGTTTTGAATGTTTTTACATGTAATTATTTATGTCGTGCCTGTCGGCAGACGAGTTAGTGGGTTTTTCCCTGAACGTGGAGTTAGGTGGGCTAGGGGCTCTGTCCATTTGTGTTAGGGCAGTTGGTGCGTACCTTTAGTCATTGGAGCGCCGAGTACAGAGTACCCGGCATCATATTAATTGGCCGTTTAAAAAAATAAAAGAAAAGATGTGTATATAATAATTTTGTCTTTATAATCAAATTTTAAACATATACTATAAATTATTAAATGAAAATGCTAGAAAATCAGACAGAAGACGAAAATAGAGAAAGCATGTTAAGATTCCGTGAGTTACGCATTTATTCCCTGCTAAACATCACTCCACTAAACCCCCATACAAATTTAAAAAAAAAAAAGAGTAAATAATACAGTAAAATAATTACCATATATATGTTTTGTAAAATGATTTGCTAAATTCAATCACGCAATTTAAAAGAAGTTTGTCAACAAAATACATCGCTGTAAAAACCATATTTTACCAAAAACAAAGTTTCTTTATCATATTTTATATACAAATTTAGATTCGAGAATAAATCAGACCACTATTATTTACATATAAATATAGCCATTAACGTTCAGTTTCTCATAAGATGTCTCATGTTCGAAGCTTACTAGATAAATGACGAGGAAAAAAACTGAAAAACGATCATTTTAGAATTACCTACTCAAATTGTTACAATTAATTTTTGGCAGCCTTTTAGAATTTATCCTTAACAAAAACTAAAAATGGTAATGAAAACAATAAATAAAAATAAAAATAAAAATAAAATAACGCGTATCAATATTTCTTCCATAACTAAAAAACAAGGTTCCCACGTTACAAATACACCCCACCATTATCACAACATCTATCAAAACACAAAACATATATATATCTCTGTCTCTGAAGTCTGAAACTAAAACTAGAAAACATGTCTGAAAGTGCAGAAGAATCAGGTGGTGGGGGAGAAGAATACTTATTCAAGATAGTTGTGATTGGAGATTCAGCAGTGGGTAAATCAAATTTACTGTCACGTTTCGCAAGAGACGAGTTCGACTTGCATTCAAAGGCAACAATTGGTGTTGAGTTCCAAACTCAAACAGTTAATATTGATGGTAAAGAAGTTAAAGCACAAGTATGGGATACTGCTGGTCAAGAACGTTTTCGAGCAGTAACTTCTGCTTATTACCGTGGTGCTGTTGGTGCACTTATTGTTTATGACATTAGTAGACGTACTACTTTTGATAGTATTAAGAGGTGGCTTGGTGAACTTAACAGTAAGTTTTTTTTTTACACTTTCTTGTTTTGTTTTGTCAAATTGATTGATTGATAACGTTTTTGTTTTTATTTGATTTACATTATTATTTTAACAAAAACTTGTGTGCAATGTGAATGGAGATCTGGAACATTGAAAATAAAAATTAATGAACGTGTTTTAGATTCATTTTAAATGGAAAATGTAGTGTATGAAATTGAAAATCTTTTAATAGTTATTTGAGATTTTTTTTTTAACGGCAAATTTGGGTTCAGCGGCATTGCCTCTTCATATACCCATCTCTAATTTCAGAGAAAACCCGGTAATATCCAGGAAACCCTGTCTTCAACCGGGGAGCATTTTTGCTCACGGCCGGTTTTGAACCCAAGACCTTAAAGTTTTAAGTTCCTCCGAGTACCAATCCATCTATTGATGGTTGGTGTTATAGTGTTTTAGAATAGCTAATGGTAGGAGCAAATGATAGCTCAAAATATAGACCTCTTTGCTTTCAATGGAGCTTTAATGTCGAACCAATTGGAATGTTATTAAAGTAGAGATCTAGAACTAAATATGGTCTTCAAATCCATATAGGGCTTCTCCCTTTGATTTACCATGTAGGATTTTAGGCATCCAGCAAATAAAATACGCTGGGCCTCAACAAACGGTCTGGCATGGACTGGCCGGGGTTGTCAAAAAATCAATCTTTCAAATAATATGTTGAATTATGTTATGGATTTAGAAAGAGCATTAATGAACGTTTAGTTAAGTACTCCCTTGAACTTGTATTTGGACCTAAGAAAACATTGATCTTTGTTTAATCTTTCCCATCTTGTAAACACAACATTTATGTAGTTCGGTTTGTTTGAGGTGGGAAATAAATTACATTCATTACTGACAAGGAAAACCTATAACTTTTGCTGTTGGGTCCATTTCCACCTTGAGTGGTAGTAAAGCCATTCGTGAAGTTTGATTTTGTGTCGAACAATAACTTCATATGCAAAAATTAGTTGGTTTTCCATTTACTTTCCTAGCTATATTTGACCAGAATCTTTCAAATGCCCTGCAGTCTCTTTCACTTTAGCATTGCTTTAAACCAATTTCAGCATACAGAACCGCGCTTCGTTCATTATATATATTAACAAATTTGCTTTGAATGTATTATAAGAAACAGCAGCTTGATATGACACTTTATATGTGTCTTCGCTGTTACTTTTGGATATTATTTTGTATAACTTTAAGTTTCGTTTAGTTATACTAATAAGGGTAGTTTGAATAACGGGTGACATAAACCAAGGCCCTTGGCTTTCTGATGGCCGAGTACATAAGCCATTATACACACATTTCCTTCACTTTTTGGTTTTTTACAGAAACTTTTTGCGTTAGTCAAACCACCTGATCTTCGAGCTGCAATACTGCAATAGGTCACCTCAGGCAGTTACGAAAATTTATCATTTTTTTTTTGCAGTATGTACTTGCTTTGATAAACTATAAAATGCAACCATTCATGATAAACTGAGTAATTTAGTCGATTGATTAGCAATTTAGAAGTTATGGTTTAGAAATCTGAAACATTCATCCACATTCAAAAAAGTAGATAAATCCATCTATAGTTATGAGTATATTTAGGGACTTCCTGTTAGATTATTTATGTGAAATTTATTGCTGCAAAAGTTAGGTCTCTAGTTCCAACTGCCACATTAAGCATATTTATACTTTTGCAGTTTTGCGTCACATTTCGTTGGATTATTTAAGTGCTGGTCCTTTTGTGATCATATAGAATTAACCTAAGAGCTAAGCGTTGAGCCACATCGTTAATAAACACAAATGCTTGATCAAATCAGTCAATTGGTTGAAAGTGACCAAACTGTATTTAAATGCTTACAATATTTTTAATAGGCTTTTTTTGCCACTTGTGTGGGGGTCAACCCAACCTGACCCAGCCCAACCTGTTTTTTATTCGTGTTTAAAAGAAACCCTTTTGTTAATTTATGTTTGCAGCTCACTGCGATACTGCAATGGCAACAATGTTGGTAGGGAACAAGAGTGATTTGGAGAATATAAGGGATGTGAGCGTTGAAGAGGGCAAAAGTCTTGCAGAGGAGGAAGGACTTTTCTTCATAGAAACGTCGGCACTTGATTCAACAAATGTTACAACAGCTTTTGAGATCGTTATTCGTGCTATCTATGACAATATGAAAAAGAAAGTCCTAAACTCGGATTCCTACAAGTCTGAAGTGTCTTTGAATCGTGTAAGCCTAATCAAAGATGGGAACACGAAGCAAAGCTATTGTTGTTCCGGATAACTTTTTTAGTTTGGATCATCAATCACTCATACTAGTTCTACTCTCCTTCAAACACACTGGGTCTGGTTTATTACTGCTGGCATGTTAAAAAACCATTCTCTACTGGGGATGTTTTTTCATCTTCTTGTTAGATTACCTTATTATTTGGAACTCTATGTTTCAGTTTCCTTAATTATCCAGAACCTTTTTGTGAGTTTGATATTTCATCAGGGTCTTCGCCTTATTAATCCATGACTCACGAGATCAATATAAATCACCGTCTTTAGTTACTCATGAGTTTGAATATACACATCACGGTAATTATGTTTCGGGTATATGCCAGGTTTATAGCAACAAAGTACATTGTGGATCTAGGTCGACATTATCTTCAAGGTGTCAAACATGTTAACATGTTAATCAAATGGGTCAAAAGTTAGACCAAGGTGTATTTCGATGCTTAATACATCATCAATCGATTTACAAAAAATACATAACCACCCGTTGCTATTTTAGTAGTATAATTCTTGTAATCATATTTAACAATTTATTTGTTTATATAAAATTTTTACATAAGCGGTTAAAAAAGTGTTGCCAGGTTAACCGTACATGACCTTTCTAGCCTACATTGAATAATTGCGCTTAATCCATTTTGAACCGTTACCTAAACTGCACATGTTGCCCTTCCAAAACCATTACAACGATACATGAGTTTCGTAGTGGATTCCTACTACACTAAAGTGCAAAGAGAACCCAATGCCTAGCAATGCACACATGATGTTTGGTTATTCTATGCCAAGATGACATAAAGTCATGGCTTCGTATGCCATGCTCAAATGTCCAGCCTTGATCATTAGTTTATACTAGGTAGGGAAGGCAATGGGGCAGGTATTACCGGGGATCTCAATCTCCATCTCCATACCCAGTCCCTAATACTAGGGTACGTCAATGATCCATGGTTCAAGTGGTGAGACACCCAGGTTTTACTCATAAGGCGGAGGTTCGAGTCTTGTCAAGTGCAAATTCATATTCTATTTAACCCCAGTGGGAGCCACTATGGGGTTTTTCTTTTGGCTCCGTTGTCGAGTTAGGACCTCACCATTTGACATTGAAAGGGTTTGTTTCTATTCGAAAGTCATCTGTCAAAAAAAAAAAAAGTTTTTAGTTACATTAATGTCAAATGAATTGAAAGATTTTTATGGGCATTGATTTTGACCATAACTGTATCGATTGAGATGCTCATTCAATACCAATGGCGCATCGCACATGGAAAGTAACAGACTTAATTAGGGGTTACACTTGCACTTATTTTATTTAGGGATTAGTTTTTAGGAATGTAACTAACTATGAACGAACAAAGATCTTGTGCATTTAAAGAAGAAACTTTGTAAAAATGTTCAAATCATATAACCGGCCAATCAAAAACTTGCACGTGGCAGCTCATATGGTTTGCCACGTATACACTTTTACATGATTTGAACATTGTTACAAAGTTTCTTCTTGAAATGCACAGGATCTTTATTTGTTCCTACTATGACCATTTGGCCATAGTTAGTTACATTCCTAGAAACTAATTCCTTTTATTTATTCCATAGCCCTACGTTGGAGTGGTAAAAAAGTAACATAAGCTTCTTTATTGAAGTTGTACCAATTTGGTTTGGCCAACTCTTTGACATTTATAAAAGTTGATCTTTGACATTTATAAAAGAACAATGTGGAATCAAAGGTACCAATTCTAGTTCTTCTCTTAAGCGTAGGTGCATTAATATTGATAAATATGTATCTACTTCCTCTGATATGTCGAATTTTACCCCGAAGAGTGTTTTGGCTAAATTAATCGATCCGGTGAATATCCCTATCATGAGCAAATGGCTTCTTGATGAGGGCT
>JAOEHQ010044034.1:0-12027 GCA_025447715.1 Asclepias incarnata
AGTCATGATAACATGTGTCATATAAAGGCCCATTGATGCAAGCTGTGCATTTAAAGGCACAACGAATATCTTGTTCTTGATATTTTTGAAGTCACGATACTCGAATATGTTTTCTTGTTCCAAACAAGCTCGTTTCAAGCAAGCAAAAGTAGCCTTGGTCAGATTTGCCCCATCAAGAGTGATTCCTAGGCCAGGTCTTAGTTCTTGTTATGGCAGAAAAGTTATATTTGATTTTTTTTATTTTTTAAATGCGCTTCATCATCAAAGATGTCCTTCGGGTTTGTCTTAAAATTTTTCTTACTTTTCAGGTTCTCATTTCTAGGAATAGCATTTTTATCGTAATATTGTTGAGAGCAAGGGCGGTTTTAGTGTGTATAAAGGAGGGTCTACCTTGGTTTTGAAAAATTTGTAGACCTTAAATGATAGGTTTTATGGAGGACCTATGTTAAAATTTTATTACGACCTACCTTAAGCCAAATGTGAACAAACAACAAACTTGGAGTATGATTAAATAAAGATTTTAGGATGCACTAGTATGTTTTCTAACTATTGAATGAATCGTTAAAGCTAAAAACAGATTTCATTCTTTAATGGAGTTTTTTTGTTGGAATATGAATGAGGAAGAAGTACAGTATTTTGTTGACTCTTTTTTAATTAGTTATTGTCTTTTAGTCCCTAAGAAAATTTAAAACTTTACTGTCGTTAAAGCAATTCAACTTAAAAATCTATTTTATCCCTTGCTTTTAAAGCAATTTAACTTGACACTCATTTTTCTACTACTTGCAGATAAACTGATATAGTGACTTAAATTCAGTATGATTACGTTTTATGTTTCTTAATAATGATCTAACCCGACCCAACTATTGTAACCTTTCATTTTGTCCTCATAAACTAAATTAAGGACCTACCTGATGCGTGATCCTAGATTCACCAAGCATCTGGGATTTCTTGCATAGATCAGCTGTTCCATGAAATCCAACTCTAAGATAACAATAAAGGTCAACTTGAACTCCAAAGTAATCTGTCATGTGAAAGTTAGCGGGAGGAGTATTAATATCCATTGGGTGTGTTAATAAAAACCAAGATCAACAATTGGGCACGTATAAAAGACACAGTTTAGAGTAAACGAAATTGATTCATTGGTTCACCAAGTAACCACCGAACATAGTAGCCCATTGCGCCTTTCTGTTTCTTTTCTGGAAAATTTATTGAAGTCCATTATTTTTACCCACTTTCGACAATTCACATAAAGGCCGATAACGGCATTCCCTTCTATTAAAAACTGCCAAGCGTAATGACTATGTAACAGTTGAACTTTACTACGCACACACATGTTGCCCCTTGTATATCGTGGCAGCAAGTTAAAGTAATATATGCTTCCATTCAAAATGTAAAAACAAAGTTCCAAATTCACAAAATTCACAATATAATACATACACAGACAATCCCCAGGTAAACTGCGAGAAAGAACCTGTAACCACAAAAGAATATGGTTAAGGAATTTACAATTTTGTTGCAATACAAACAAGACGACCAAGCTCAAAACAAAATCCATATGCCACCATCAATCAAAACCCCACATTAAACTGATTTTCCTCAGCATATTCAAACATCATAAGGATCATGAATTGGATCAGATCATACTATACCCTCCATCATCATTGCTCATTCCAATGAAAGTTAATATGGCTATAACAAACACAAAAAGAGATGAAAGCTCCATTGCTAATGCACCCCACGTTATGACACCGGCATGCTTCAAGATTATAGGAATTGCGATGCTGCCCACTGCTGAAGCCCCAGTCAGGAACTTCGTTGCATCCATCCAACTGTTATAAAGACACTAGATATTAGAGGTGGCAATATGGGTGGGTCGTACAGACAAGGTAACGGGTCAAAATGGGTTTAGATCGAAATGACTATTTTTTGTGCATGTTTAAACAGTTTAACTTGTGATTTTGTGTTGGCTGGCCACCAGAACTTTCTAGTCCTTTGTTGGTATTTAGCAAATAATCAATGTACTAAATATGATTACAGAAACTTTATTAAAATAAGAAGATACTCTCACTTTAGTAAACTGACTTTGAACATTGTAACATATGGGACACATGTCAGGCAGGGTTTGACCAGTTTAACCCATTCATTTTCAGCTAACTTTCTGAAAGTGACCAATGACCAGTTAGACCCGTCATCAATATCAATACAACCAGCATTAAACCTTTTCCATATAATGGGTAGAGATTGCCTTTTCTACAAGAAATCATATTTTAAGGGTTCACTAGGGATGGCATGTGGAGAACACTACACCTGCTTTCAGATTCAGTGAAGTATACAGAAGTATCTGAACCAGCAAATAATATCAACGGCATAGGGAGAATCACATACATCGATGCTGCATCAAGACACAATGATGTCAGCAACAACAAAAAACCGTTCCATTTGGTGCATGCTTCTTCTTCTTTTTCTTTTTCTTTTTTCTTTTACGACGCATTAATTATCTAAACCATGAAGCTATCTGTAATGATGATAATCGAAAAAAGTCAAGAGACTTGAGATCAACATTAGAGATCCTCTAAAGGCAATATGCATCAAGTGTTTGATACTCATTCTTCTATAAAGATATTTGATGTGCTTAAAATTTTCTTAAAAACGGTCTAATAATTGCAGTTTCCATCAATCAATATGCCAATTGATCCCAACGTAGAATTCATCCTTAAAACTATATGATGTGAAAAGAATTTTCTTCTAATGGTTGCCCTTTCCATGAGCCTAGATGATATATGATGTGCTAAGTATGTTTAACACAATATAGAACAAAATTTGGATTTAAAGCACGGTAAACACTTGTATCGTTAGTTATATAAGAAGGTTGATGTGACTATGAAAAACAATAAAGATTCTACATTTGATTACTTCCAAATTAGTCTAAAATCCTCAAAAGTGGAATTTTTGTGAAAATACAGTAAATTTATCCTACCAGTCAGCATCGGCCACCAATTATTGTACAAAACACAAGCCTGCCATCATAAAAGAAAATGGGTAAACAACAACCACCAATTGTTCGAGTGATCAGTTAAAAACTTTCAACATTTATGTGGGTAACGAGAGTGTTTGAAACTTACCAGTATTTGCAAAACGATCCCTCCGGATACCAATATTGCCAAAAGAGCAAGTTTTCCAGTATTCAGACAGGTTATCAGATAACCTGGTATGTCTGCCATCCTCGACTAGCCTTAACTCATTAGGATTTTAACTGCAAATGAGCATAAAAGCTTAAAAGTGGAACTTATTCAGTTGCATGCTAACGTAGTCATATACTTTGAGTAATCAATGTTATCGAAAAAACATAACCAATATGTAATTCATCGAACAATTTACTATGGCAGATATCATCATGTAAATCCATATGATATATTATATATGAAGTATCTGTAGGTGGAAACTATAATTCAAATGCTATTAGCTATACTGCCTATACTTAAACCTCAATCTCAATTATGATCAAGATATAGTCTAATTGTCACATCAAAATTACCAGACTAGTTCACTATCCTAATTTAACATTTTCTAGATATCTCAGAATGTGACAGACCAAATGGACCATTGGAAACAAAGATAGGGGAGTAAGAAAAATGAAAAACATATCAGCGAGCTCGATCGATCGTCATATGCCTTCAGAAGACTCGATACCTCAATGCCCCACGAGGACAAAGAAGAAAAAGACGTCTTTCTACTAGTGGCATCCTTTATTCTACTCTAACCCAAAGCAACAATGATATAATCAAAATGAACTCTAGTAGAATTCCCTTAAACAAATAGTGAATCAAGGATGTAATCAAGATCGACACCCGACTGTTTCCTACATATATAGTCAATATCATAGTCATGCAACAACATAGTCGATATCACTTTAAACTACACAGTCACACATCGGCTTTTCTGATAAATAACCCATTGCATTTATTTAGCAGACGACTGGCTCCCACAAAATATTCAGCTTCTTACATGATCCTAAGCCTATTATTACTAAAATAGAAAAATACCTCTTTCTTCAAACTTGAAACAGAAATATATCACAACTAATAATATTAATATTAATATTAATATTAATAATATTCAATAAAATAAAGAATCAAACTAATTAAAAGATTAATCTTCTAATATGTAGATATATAATTTCCAGAAACTATGCATACACATATTTATGAAATAAAATAACACAAAAATACAAACATATATAATGATGATGATGATGATGATGTTAATGAAAGAATTGAAATTATTATAAGTTTTCTGAGAGAGATTAAATTCGTACCAGATATAGATAGATAATGCAAGAAAAAGCACTAGAGATCAATCAATTTTTAAGTTAGGGTGGTTTCTTCTTCTTATTAAATTCGCTTTTTATTTTTTATTTTATTTTTAATTGATTTTATTCTGTCAATATCAATAAAATAAAATAAAATAAAAAAGTCTGAAAATATTTTTAAAGGTTTTCAAAAACTTATGTTTTGAATATTTTTAGAAAGGTTATATACTGGTTATACCGCTTGCATGTATAGTGGTCGAATTATGGCGGCCCGTTTTTAGCCATAAGATGAGGGCGTTTTTAGGGCACATGTCTGATCTTGTACTGGTTATTGTCCTGACAGTCTAGGTATATGTAAAATTAAGCCCACGTATATGTAAATGGTTTTTATCCCTTGTCTGAAGTTTTCAGGCATGAGATTTTTGAAAAAAATTTAAACTCTATATATTTCCAAATAAATTTCCAGGCTATTTTGTTTTAGTTTTGGTTTTTCCTCTTTTACCAAACAAAGGTCTTGCCCCTTGTCCCAAATAGTTTTATATTAGTAAAAAAATCTTACTAACCAAATAATTCTTAGTTCACCCATTTTTAAATAAAATATAGTGTTCTTATAATTTCATCTAACACTTTTAATTTAATATTATAAATTAATGGTAGGGACATTGAAAAAAAGTTTTTGATAGGTTGACACCATTGTGGGTGCTCTATAAGGAATGTTGATAAAAACTCTATAACTGGTACTTTTCAAGGAAAAGAAATAATTTTTGATTTTATAAAAAAACCAATTACATGATTCATAAATGATATTGAAGAATCTTTATTAAAAAATAAAGAAAATCAAATTAATTTTCTTAAACAGGAAATCAATTTGCTTACAATTGAAGAAAAGTTTAAAAAAATCCTAAATTACAGGATAAAATAAAATTAATACAAAATCAATTTACTTTACAAATATGTAATGATCATCCTAATGCATTTTGGGATAGAAAGAAACATATTGTTTCTCTTCCATGACTTTAATAAAAGTCAAATACCTATAAGAGCTAGACCATATCAAATGAATTATGAATATTTAGAATTATGTAAAAAAGAAATTATCAGTCTTATAAACAAAGGTCTTATTACTAACCTTAGAGTTCCTCTTTCTTGCTCTGCATGTTTATTAACATAAAAAGCAGTACATGACCATGAAGATTTTGAAACCTGAATTTTTAAATTTGTACCTCATTCACAACCCAATCTATCAATTCATTAAAAAAAATTAATTTCTCTCTTTCATAAGTTCATTTATCCAACCCAACCAAAATCAATTTTTGCACCTTCATTAACAAACCAACCAAACTATTACTTTAATAAATAATAATGTTTAATAATTAACATTTTTTATTTAAAATTAATTTTAAAAAATAGAAATACTTTTTTATATCAAAAAAATAAGTTTTTAATCATAAAAAAATAAAAAATAATTAGGTTGAAAAATATTTCACATTCATCAACATAATAACTCATTTTACAATCCTAACATGAAAAATAAAATAATTGCAGTACTAGAACATAAAAATTACATAGTTATCCATCAATTCCAAATTTTTATATATGTGTTCAAATTTTTGTGAGGTTTGAATTTGAAAGGAACACTATTTGAAATTGAAAAAAAAGAAAGTGTGTCTATGGTGTTAAACACTCAGATAATCTTTTAGATTTTCAAGATTGAAAACATAATTTGGATCCATTGTTGATAATAAAAAATTAAAAGAAATTTGGAGTAGAGAATAAAAAGTATTATGCAAAAAGAAAATTTTTTATAGCCTATATATATAGAGAATGAAAAATTATGTATTTTATATCAAATTTAACTATTATATATTATATTAAAATTTTAAAAGTATTTATAGAAGACGTACAAGGTAAAATACAAAATAAATAAAGACAATAAAAATAAATATGTGGAGATACTTAGTATGTTTAAAATAAACCACATTAATTTCTGCTTGACACGAAGAAAAGTTGGTGGAACAACTTGGTTGGTCATAGTTACTATTGTTTAATATATTATTTTTTTTACTTTATCGATAACCGATCCATAAAAAATTTGACCGATGGGGTTAGTCTAATGAGTCCTCTACCTATAATAGTTTCACACGTTTTTAAGGTATTATAAAAAATTCAATTGAAAATTCGAAGCATTTGTATAAGGGTTATTTGTTTAAAATAACAGCGAACTTTGTATAAATTTTTAGATTTAGAAATCAAGTATAAAAATTATTCAAAATATAAAGCAACTTTCCATTTTTATCATTTATAGATATCAACTTCCAGTTTTTCTAAAATCTAGAAATCTAGTATAAGAATTATTATCAAAAATAGAAAGCTACCCAGATATTGACACATATTAAGAGTTTATATGATATAAATCAAAAGTTACTTTCTATTTTAGATAATTCTTATATTTTATTTTCATATTTAAGAATTCATGCAAAGGTGGTTACTATTTTACACAAATAACCCTTTTTAAAAGTATAGTTTTAAGTTAACATGTTAAGGCTTGGGTAAAAGTTTTGTATATGAATGTTAGATTCATTTATTTTTCAAGTATAACGAGGTATAAAAAGCCTGTAGTTTTTTTTTATAAATATTATATCTTTGTTGTCAAAATGAAACTCTTTTATTGTTTTAGCTTTTATTAAAAGTTACGTACATAGTTTTATTTAAAGTCATATAACATAACATATAACAATAACTATAACCACAAGAGTGGTGGCATAGTGGTAAATATTTGGTCTCTAAGGTTGAAAATACATAGAGGTCTCAAGTTCGAATCTTATGAACAAAAAAATATACCCTTTGGGTCTCGGAGGTTACACGCAACGAATATGGACATTCCACAAAACATGTGGTCATCTTGGGATTAGTCGGCTCTCCAAAGGGATAGGATACCTAGATTAATTAAAAAAATATATATAACAATAGTTGTAAAAGTACAATATGTGCATAAACCTTAACTTTACAAATTTATGACTTTTGTAATATTTTCATTTTTTAACATCTTTATTTTACATATATTTTTTTATAATTTTTTTTAGTTTTTAGTTTTAGTTTGAGTTTTGGTTTTTTTTTATTAGCATTTTATTTCTTTGTGTTTTTTTGGAGTAAACATAGCAACGATATTGCAGTTATGATATTGTCTTTAAAGAAAATTATAATTGTGTGATTGTGATATTATTCTTAAAAAAAAATAGATACCCGCGATAACGCACGGGTGAATCCCCTAGTTATAGCAAATATACAATAAATAAAAAAGGTTACACTGTATAAAAATGCTGAAACTTTTAGTTAAGAACAAAATTTAAAAATAAATTAACCAGACAAGTTGGCAACCTGCAACGTAGCTAGCAGTTACGGTGTATTATTGTTCAATGAACAATGATATACCAACTTTCACAATTGTTGTATAGATGGATGTCCGCGCAATGCGGCGGCGAAAGTGGCGGCGGCAGTGTAACGCCCCAAAAATCATATTTATGAAGTATTTACAAGGTATTGATACTTACTTCAACTGTAAAGTAAATGTACATAACTTATACCTTAGCAAAACGACTCCGTAAGCCTTAAACACGAACCATTTCACTTTAAAACATTCATTTGACTCACTTCTTTTATTAATTTGTCATTAAAACATTTACTATTGGAAAATAGACTCTTTTACGATTTCGTGGCCACTTGAATAGTAAAAAACGGAGTTACGGTTTAAAAGTTATGACTGTTTCAAAATGTTATCAAAATCAGTCACTAACGGCCGTTAAAAAACTAACGTGGCGCTACTAAACTAACGGGCGGTTACAATGGATACGACTTAACGACTGTTATAAAACTAACAGCCGTTACCACCTGCAGAACCTATTTTCTAACAGCTTTTAACGTCCACTTTGCAACACCTTTTGAACCACCTTTCGTTTGAATCCACCGTTTCAAAGTTCTCGAAGTCTACTTTCCAACCCAACACTTCGTTTTTATCAAAACCTGACCCATTTCAACTTATGAGCCCTCAAAGTAGGCCAAAAACCATATTTTGATTTTTGACAAAACTTGCATACTAACGGATATTGATCAAAACTCGACTTTAGATCACCAAGACATGCATATACTATCAAATAGCATATAAGACATGTTAGACCTTTTTATTTTTGAATTCAAGTTCAATTGGGCTAAACGGGCCAAGTGCCCTTTCTAACTATACAAGTTGACCTCTATTGCACAACAACACACCATTGACCTATACCATTGAACCATAGACTCTATAATTGCATATTTCATCAATGACTCAAGAAGTTGCAAGACAACCAACTAAACCCTTCATTTATATATAAATCAACCGTTTGGGCCAATAACCCAAATAGTCCAAAACTATCATTCCAAGACATTCACTTACATCATAATCATAAAAAGTTTCTAAAACATCAAAATACATTATGTCATACATCTAGTGACCCCAAATTGACCATAAACGATATTAACAACAAAAGACTCGTTTAGACGCAATTTGGGCATAACGGTTAGGTATTAAGAGCATTGATCTTTGGGACTACTAACCTAAACAAAATACATTATAAAGTGACCACTACCTCAAAAAAAGCTTCTATGCGTCAAATCTTCTAGTCCACTTTCTTCTTTCCACTTGCTCTAGCTTCGCCTATAAAATATAAATTCAACTAAAACATAAACGATTGCTTAGTGAGTACACATGTATATATATATATATATACATGCATACATATCATGGCTACACATATCATATTTTGCTAGGAACGTTAAGGCCAACCGGGTCTTACATAACGTCCTAACACCACACATATCTAATATGGATCCATATTACACCACCAAGCTCATGAGTTGTCACCCAAGGCTTGAGGCTACACACATACATATACGTGTACTCACCTTGGCCACGCTTAAAAGAAAATTGTAAAATAGCTAAAATCTTCTTTCAAGCACCTATCACACGATTTCAGGTTTTTGTTAATTCTCTAATACAACTTTCAACTTTTCCAGCACAACCCATGGAACCCAAATTCTATTGTGGTTTTTAACCCAACTTAGCTACTTATTCAATCATCAAATAACATACTATTTCATCAATTCTATTTTCAAGATAATAATAAGTAGTAAACATTCATTTGTCAAATACCACAATGAATTTAAAAAGATAACTAACTATCTAGGGCTATTACCTCAAAATAACACCACCATAAAAATCCCCAAATTGTATATGCCAATAACCCTAACTAGAAAATAATTTAAATAAGACTTTACCTTACTCCATGGAATTAGGGCTTGGAAGTCACACTAGAATCCTACTTCTTATTCTCGAGACTTGATTATTGTTATTGTTATTAACCCTTATTATTGTTGATGATTCTTAAGAATTAAAGAGTGATGGTAGAGGTAGATGAGATGGAAATAAAGATCGAGGTGCAAAGAAAGATTAGGGAAAAGATAAAGATCATGGAAATGGAAGAATGGAGATATCTGTAGAAACTTCGAGATGAAATAAGGAGATGAATTGGCTTTGGGTTCCTCCTTAGCCACGTTTTTGTGTATATATATAGGTTCCGGTTAAAATAAAACAAGTATTAAAGTAAAACAATTAAAACAATCATATTCTCTTAACCGAAAATCATTGTGCATCATGAAAATCTTCGTGTATCATTGTATATACTTGTGCTCTATGAATCTTCGTGCATCAGTTTTATAATGATCCAATGGTCAATATCTTATCTTATTTATTTTACTTTAATACTTGTTTTACAATAACTAACCCCTATATACATACATATATATACATATATATATATATATATATATATATATATATAGTTATAGATTTATTTTACTCCCTAATCATTAAGGATCCAATTACATTAATACTCATAATATTGAACATCTATATAATACTTAAGAACCAGATTATTACCGATAGGGTTGCTGTCATGAATAAAATCCTTAACGGACTTCACCGAGAGATCAGAGCCTCTTTTGCCAATCCAACTCCAAGAATCCTCTTTGTCCAACAATCTGACATTACAAAGAATAGACCTAAGTTCCACCCAATCATCCAATTCCTGTTGAGAGCTCAATGCCTTCCTCCACCTCCATTTCCCATCAAAAGAATCAGTCAAAGAGTTGAATCTATCCGAGACCCAACATCACTTTTCCTACTCTAAACGAAATAGATGAGGGAACATCTCCCTAAATGAGTCATTACCGTTCCATACGTCCAGCCAGAAACGCGTATACATACCATTGCCTACCTCCCCTCGAAGAGCATAACCCAAACCTTTCCCAATTACATTAACCGAGTCCACAGACTTAACAATGGAAGTCCACACCCCACTCACAGATTTGCTGGCCGGAAGCGTAGACCACCCAAAATTCAATTTGTGGACAGCCAAGATCACAACCGTCCATAAACTATCTGGTTCATTTTTAAACCTCCATAGCCATTTCGCCAATAACGAGATATTAGTATCCTTCAGTTTAGAGATTCCAAGCCCCCCCTGTCAATGGGTAAAGAAACTTTCTCCCAAGCAACCTAATGAATCTTCTTCGAAGTATCTGAACCGCCCCATAGAAATCTCCTAATAATAGCCTCTAAACCGTCGATCACCTTACCCGGAGCACGAAACAGCGAGAGATAATATGTTGGGAGGCTTTCCAACATGGATTTGATAAGTGTCACTCTCCCGCCAATAGATAAGCATTTACCTTTCCATTTAGAGAGCCTAGCCTCGAAGATATCGAAAATGAAATGCCAATTTGCTACCCTGTTCATGTTCACACCAGCCCAAATGCCCAGATAGATGAAAGGCAACTCACCCGGTTTACATCCCATTCCATCAGCCATTGCTTTCGTCTCGCCCTTGTCCACCCCAATCCCGAATAAGTTGGATTTGTTGAGATTGATTCTAAGCCCCGACATGATAAAAAAAACACCTGAGAACACGATTGACATTACGAAGATTCTCAGCCGACCACTCGCCTATGAACACGCAATCATCCGCATAAAGCAAATGCGAGATGCAAGGCCCGTTATTACCTACAACCAGCCCCGAGATCAGCAACTTGGAGCTCGCATCATTAACCATAGTGGATAAGGCTTCCATAACTATAAGAAATAAGAAAGGCGAAATATGGTCGCCTTGTCTCAAACCTTTGCGACAGTTGAACTCAAAAGTGGTTGACCCGTTCACCAAGACCGCCGACCTTGCAGCCGAAATGATACCCATGATCCAAGAACACCACCGGTCTGGAAAACCTATTGACTTCATCACCGAGACCAAAAATTCCCAGTTTACATCATCATAAGCTTTCGCGAAGTCCACTTTAAAAATGAATGCCCGTTTCTTTTTCTTTCTAGCCCACGAAATCACTTCGTTAAGAACAAGTGCACCATCCAAGATATATCTTTCAGCCAAGAACGCCGACTGATTCCCAGAAATGACCGAGCCCACCACCCCTTTCAACCTGTTAGCCTAACACTTTAGAAATAACTTTATTTATCACTCCCACAAGGTTAATCTGTCTATAGTCATTAAGAGCCTCCCACAATTTAGCTTTAACTCAACCAGCTTAGGGGGGGAGGAATGGGGCTCGGGTTCCATTCGAGTTGCTCCAACTCGCTGACAAACACCAATGCCGCTCGAACGGGCTGGGGTGGGAGG
>JAOEHQ010044045.1:0-12024 GCA_025447715.1 Asclepias incarnata
TTCTTCGACTTCAGCTGATCGATCTTCTGATGATTACATTAATAACACAATAAAACTGCTTCTAAGTATGCTTAGCAATTGTTTTTAACTAGTTAAATTCTAAGTCCCATTTTGGGACTAACAATCTCCCCCTATTTAACTTAGTTAAACAAAAGTACTTATGAATGAGCAACAAGCTTCTTTTCAAAAAGTTTCATTTAATAAATAGATGAAAGTTACAAAAGATAGGTCTTTACAAACTTTGACTAACATCTATCTACCTAGCATAAAAATCCTTTACAACGGATTCATGCTTCCTTTTCTTGAGTTCCTCTAACAATAGCTGAGTGAAGAGAACATCATTTGAAGTAGACACACAAACTTTATACATTGAGATCAGAAATTTGGATGAGGAAAGATTCATGTCAGCAGCTCTGTAGAATCTTGTTCCTGATGAGAAAGTTGTATAGAACATCCCAATTTCTGGTTGTCTGATGACTTCACCATGATTTCCAACCGGTACACCAACTGGAAGATTGGTGTTTATAAGCAGTTCAGGTTAGTCTTCAGCTGTTGTCTGAACTTTCCTCTTCTTGGAGGAAGGAAGCTTGAGTGCTTGAGTTGTTGCTGCTTGAGAAATCTTCAGAATGGAATCAGAAATGCCAAGTTTTGATTCGACCTTTGAGATCATTTTGAAGTACTTGTCAATTCTGTCCATGAGCGCTTGGGCAGCAGGAGTCTTCTTTTCTTTTACAAGGTTGTAGAGTTCAATCCACTCAGTCACACCCAACTGTTGATATTGGATATCGGGTAAGGACTGAGAATGACTGACATTTCTTCTTTTCAAATCCACCTTGATATGCTTTAAATCAAGAGAAGCAGTAACAGTTGCACTTGTAATTTCTTCTGGTGCAGATCTGTTCTGGATAAGCTCATAGTACTGCTTCCTTGTAGACTCCTGTTCCTGCTTTTTCCTGAGTTCTCTGCTCCTTTTCTTCTTCTCACCAGCTTGAAGAATGGGATTATGAGATTCTTCAACAGTCAAACTTTGATGATAAGCAGCCTGCTTATCATCAGCACTTTTAAGTGCTTCCTTCAACTCTTCTTGAATCCGAGCTTGAGTGGCTTAATTTTCTTTTTCTCTTTCTTCTGCCAATTCTTTTAACACCTCAAGCTCAGATGGACTAACATTGATAGCAGCAGCCAACTCTTCTGGTGTTGGCTCTATGGGCTTCTCAGGAATAACAGTACTGGATCCTTCACCTTCTCCAGACTTAATTACCCTGGCTGAGTCTTCAGCAGCCGCTGCTTGTATTTGTTGCTCCCTGATCAACCTTCTTGCAATCCTGTCCGAATCATCAGTAGTTTTAGAAGATACCACTGGTGATTCAGCGACAGATTTTCCTTTATCTTCAATAACTGCTCTTAATGGAGAAGAGTAGTCATCGACATCCAAAGGTCGATCAGAGATGTGCTCCCCCTCAGCAGTTGCTTCATGTGTTGGTGCTGCTGGTGGAGACTTCACTTTCTTAATTTCCTCAATCTTCTCCCCCTTGGAAGGAGCTGGTTGAACAACCACTACTTCCACAGTAGGCATTCCCACCAGAGAGATGGGGAGAGGAGCTGCTGCTGTCTGTTGTTGTTGTTGCTGAGCCTTCAGAAGAAATAGAATTTCATCAATCTTGGACTTTTCTTCTGAGGCTGACTGTTGCTGCTGCTGTTTGGCTACATTTATCAAACCATTTAAGGCTGATACAACATCTGCTAACACCTTGGTTTGTTCATTGATTGTTGAAGTAAGCTTGACCAAGTGTTCATCATGCACTCTGACAGCTTCCTTGATACTCAGCATCTGTTCCATGTAATCATTCATTTTGCTGATGAAGGAAGTGGTTGTTGACTCTAAAGTGCCAAACTTAGTCAGCAGAAGGTTGATCTGAGCAGCATCCACTTTTTCTCCTTGAAGAATAGACCTGAAATCTTGAAAAAGTGCTTCAATTCTCTCCTTAAAAGGTTTGAGCTCATTAGTCAGCAAATCTGGTTGAGCAGCAAGAAAAGCCTTGACCTCCCTCCATAAAGCCAGTAGTTTACCAACAGAGCCCACCATATTAATGCTTTCAGTAGAAATGAATTCATTTGTGAATCTGACTTCATCTCCCACCTTAGCAATTATTTCTCCATTTAAGGCGGTATAGGCTCTGAGTTCTTCTATCTTGACCAGGAGATCCTTGAGTGTTAGCCATTTAGGCCTAACATCAGGCTTTTCTTCTTTATCTTTAGCAGCAGGAGCAGGAATGGCAGTAGAAGGACCTGTGGTATGCACAATGGATGGTGCAGCAGTTGAAACAACAGGTTGTACAATCTCTTGAACAATAGGAGGATGTACAACTTGTTGAGCAGCAATTCGTTGATTAGCAGTTGCAATCTATTCTACCGTGACACCAAACCGCTGCTGAATTTCTGCATTAAAATCCAATGGTTGTTCCAGAGTGCTACCAAATGTATGGAATGGTGATGAATGATGAGCAGGCCTTGGAGACATTGGAGGATGTGGTGGTGATGGAGCAGATGGAAGAAGAATATCATCAAGTTTCATTGTAGAGAAGTCTTCCCTCTTTCGTTTTTTAAGTTTTAGAGGAGAGTCAGTAGGAAATACTTCTTCTACTTTTTCATCATCTTCTTCATCAATCAACTTCAAGTCTTTGATTATAAACTCTGGTTGCTTAGACTTGTCAGCTGATCCACCAAGCATGAAACCCATGTCAATGGACTCTGATGAAGAACTCTGATCATCATCATCAACTACTTCTTCCATAGAGTGATCTGAAGAGATATGTTGTGGGGATTGGTGGCCCTCATCAGCTGGCTTTGTTGTACCAGCTGAATCATTGGGACCAGACTTCGCATCCTCAGAACTAGCTGGTGATGAAGCTAGCTCCTTAGGAGGTGCTGACACAGGTGGCAAAGAGGATAAGGCGATCGGTGCTGTAACAGACTCAACTCTAGTGGGCTTGGTTAACCCTTTTTCTTCACCTCCCTTGCCTACAGAAGATTTCAGGGAGGCTGCTTGCAGTTTCCTTTTCTCGCCAGCAGCCTTTTTGGAGACTGCTGGTGGGTTGGCTAGGGTTCCTATGTCCTTGGGCTTTGAGGACTTACTAGATGGTTTGCCCTTTGGTACCTGCTGATGTTTTGGGACAACATCAGGATGTGAAATTTGTTTGGTTGAGGTCCTTGCCTTGGTGTGAATTGGGGATGATGGTCCCGTTGATGGTTCTATCAGCTGGGCATCCCTTTGTGCCAAACTAGGGACCTGCTGACTTACTGTGGCGTCCCTACTATTTTGGGCTACCAATAGAGAGTTAGCACTGGGATAGGTACCAGGGAATATGGGTGTTCATAATGCGGTCCAAACCGACAAAACCGAAAAACCGACCCGACGTTGGACCGAAACCGAACATAACCGAAGGTCACGGTCCGGTCCACGGTTCCACATATTCTAGTACTTCGGGTCTTGGGTCGGTCCACTTAAAAACTGAGAAAACATGCCATGTGAACCGAACCGAGAAAAGGTAACAATTAATATAGGAAACAAGATATACACAATGATGGTTTATTTAGATCAAATTATATATTTATAATTATATACGTAACTTTTTCATAACCTTTTTATCAAGTTTCAGTAAACCTAAAAAATTTATTGGCTGCAAATCCCTGCAATTCAATTTGCTTGGCAGGACTACTACTGTGTGTCTATGTATTACATTTATGCATATACGTGCATATATACATATATCTAGAAACTTAGAAAGTCTTCATGTTATATGTATGGATGCATGTCAGCATGTGTGTGCATATGTTCCAAATTCTTCAATTGTGTTTGAACCACTCTTTTAAATATACATTTACATTAGGAATATATGGCTCTGAATGAACAAATTGAGGTTGGGAGTGTTTGATGGTGGCATGCGCTTAAGTAACTGCTACACTGCTACAGTAACACTAACACACACATTAACTTCGGTTCTCGGTCCAAACTTGTGAACCCGAAACCCGAATAAAACCCGAACATGGACCGAACCTTATTACCATGTTCGGTTCTCGGTCTTACAAATTCCACAACTTCGGTCTTCGGTCCGGTCCGGTCCGGGTTTCCACCGGTTCGGTCCGGTTCTTGGACCGTGAACACCCCTACCAACAACACCTCGTCACTTCATAGTCACTTCTTCATCACTTTGTTTTTTTTATTAATTAAACACAATAGTATAAAAAAACATATATCTATCAAAATAACAACATTAACCATAATAATAAGAAAAAACGAGGCTCAGGTATGTTTGGAAACAAGTTACGGATAATCCGTCATTGCTGCAATTTATCAAAGGTTGCAATGTATCCAAACTTTACCATCCTTTGAATTTGTGCAAACGACATAATGGTGCCAAGCAACCCTCGTCGACGGGAACCTACGAGAACCGTTTAGGGCAGCCTAAGATCCGATTTGTTCGTGCCACATCAACGAACATACTGAACTAACACACTGAATACTATTTCACCTCCAATGATTCAGTTTTAAACCTTGGTTTGCTCGTGCCACATAATCATTTAATACTAAATTAAAAAATACATTATATTAAAAAGAACATTTCATTAGTAAAAATACGTTAATAAAAATATTACATTTTGAAACTTATAAAACCACTTTTTTACTTTTTAAAACCTATAAAAACCAATTTGTAAACATATTAATATTCTAAAATGAAATTGGAAAAAAAAGAAGAAGTAAGCATGGGCCTTCTTCTTCTTTAAGAACCATTAAATTTTACCATCAATGTGGGTTAGCCCACTTGGTAGAGGTTTGGATGAGGTCCAAGATTTTATCCTCGTAATGGGTGATTTTAGGATTATTTAGGATTGTTTAAAAATAAGATAAAATTGTTGTTCAAAACAAAGAAAGTTTAAATTTTACCATTTTTGGATGACGAATTTTATATTTTAAGACCGACTTCATTTAATGCACTTTAAGATTGTACCTTAAGGAAACATGTTATATTAAAATCATTAACTTAAAATAGAAATCTTATACTCTCTATTCTCAAAATAAGTAAATAAAGATAATATTGTAATATTAATTATCACTTTACGATGTAATCATTAGGCATCTTCTAAAACTTTGTTTAATTTTCAAATAGATACTTATTTTACGACAAAAGAAGTATCACTTTTATATACATTCTCAATTTCAAAAACCCATTAACCAAATGCTTCCTAAGTATTTGGAGTAGGTAAGTTTATTTTCTTTAACTAGCAAAATGTCTAAGGTTTTAAACAAATGGATATAGCACGCTTAGTGAGACCCTAGAATCAAGGTTAGATTCTACGTACCTACCCTTCCTCTTCTTTCCTTCGCCAACGTACTTGTAAATTTTTAATAATTGATACTTAGGGGACTAGGAGTGATTAGAAAAAATTTATCAACCCTCCCAAATTTAGCCAATAAAATTCAGCCAACTCATTTCAACCCTCCAGCCCTCCCAACCAGCTCTCCCAACCTAATTCACTGGCGCCCATTAAATTCTCAGCCCTCCCAAATTTTTTATTTTTTCCCCCTAAACTATTAAACTAAACAACTTATAACTAAAAATAACATAACATTAATATTATGTAACTCCGCTAGTACACTTGGGTCATCAAACTAATTTAAACTAACTTAAACTCATTTATAAATATTAATATTATAGGGCTTGTTTTAAAAATATTAAAACTATTGGGTTTGTTTTGAAAATAAACAATAATAATAAATTTATATAAAAAAGAAAAAAGAAAAAAGTTAAAGCCGGCCCACTGTTGCCACATTCATCTTCTTCCACAATATATATACATATATATATCATCAATATATATATACAGTCCCTGTTGCAGCAAAAAAAAAAAAAAAAAAAAAAAAAAAACAACACACATACAAGTTACAAGAATGGTCCCTGTTTCCGCGGCTTCACCACCGGTTATATAACCCGTCCCTCATAAATTTTTGCCATAAAATTACCGCCGGCGGCGGTGTAGCCGGCGGTATCACCCATAAAATCGTCCAAGCCGCTCACCACTCCTAATACCCTTAACCATTTACTTACCCTTTGACCCCACACACATACTTTCTTTCATATATTAAATTACTAGCTAATCAACCCGGGTTCAACCCGGGCATTTTTTAAAAAGTTTTGCAAATACATACATTAAAAAAGTAATCATGCTATATGTGTTGTGGCTACAAGAGAATTTGATATGAGATACCGAATCAACCCATACATTAATAATTGAAGGAATCATATATAAAGGTAACTTGAAAATGCAACCATACTTTAGTGAAATACATTATCAAACACAATGCCATAAATTTTCTTAATAATGACCGTACTTGAAAATGCATGACGCAGGCTGAGCATACATATTAGTGTAATAGTCGATTTCAACCCCATAAAATAGGCATCGTAAATCGTAGTTGTCTCAAATAATGCCGTACCAAAATAAAACGCTATACGTATTAGTTCGTCATTACTTATTTGCGAATTTGTGAGTAATGCCGTACCAAAATAAGCAGTTGTAAGTATTTTAAAAGCATCCAACAATGTAGAATGTCCCCAACATATAAATAAAATAACAAATAGAAATGTAATTATATAAATGTTGACACTCATTGGTGTCAACATTCATTAATAACCTCCAACCCTCCACCTAAAGCAAGCTCGGTAATAGCAACAACCTTGTAGCCGAAACCAACACCACCAAAAGTATTTTGAAAGTTCTAAAAAAATGAAGGCGTAAACGATTGTATTAAAGCTAATGAAGACAAGGTCACTGCAACAACTCCATATGACATATAAAAGAAAGTTATACATTAAATATCACTAAAACAATAAACATTAAACTTAAAAGAAAGCGCTTGAAATCAGACCTGTAAGCTTCGAAACATAGTAACGACTCATATATAAAGAAGACAAATATGACAAAATTAAGCAGGTATCAATATAATAGAATGTAAAATATGTTTACAATAATAAAATAAAGTAAAATTTAAATAGCAACTAATTTGTAAGCATACATTATGCATATAGTAAAGGTCATTGCTAGACTTCCAAATGACGTGATCTTGTACGAGAAGCCAATTGGACAACATAGAGACGGGCACTGCCATGGCGATCATCGTAGAATGACATATTACCTAGAACAACAATGAAATCTTCAGATAATAAGTACTTGATATTTTTTGTTACAAATAAGGAACACACCTTGCATCCATATAAGAAAAGTGGAACCTTTTTACTCCAAAAGGTGAATTATATATTAACTACTTAGGATATTTACATCAACTTATTATCTCAACTGGACATGCCCAGTTTAGAACAAAAATAGCCTGCATTCTACAAGCCTATCAATACTCACAATGCAATATTCCATTCATACAACAATCCAATGAAACATCTATACTAACCATCATCCACTCTGCTGATACTTTCTGAGCTATACTCTACGAGAAGCAATTTAGTTACTTATCTGACCGTTGATGACGAACACTCATTACAAATACAAATGTGACTTCAAAAAACAGAATACATCCATTTTTTTATTTTCTTGATCCATGTATGTATGACATATCATATGAGAATGATAGAAATGCTTCACATATCACTCTAACGTACACTGTACAACCATCGCACAATATTGAGTCATTTCCTGTACGTTTCAGACATGAATTTGGACCTTGTAAACACCGTTCCCTAAATTTCCTACGCTATGACTTTTAAGTTCAACATTACAAGTTCAAGATTCATAGTTTATACAAATTTCAAAGATGAGATACATATACAACTCATTACAGGTAACAAATTCTCCTATAAAATCAATATTATAGTCGTTATAACAAAAAAAAAGAAATATATTGCTTTCACATCACAAACAATTATCAATAATAATAATAATAATAGTTTATATTATTAAACAGAAATTATCACAAAAAATATATCTGAATCAATATGAACATCCAAAAACATAGAAATAAACATATCCAGATATGGTGAGCTCAAAATAGCAAATTAAAACATGAAGAGATAGAGGTACCTGAAAGTATGGGCCGACTGGTACAAACCCAAGATTTGATTTACTTTTTTCTGAGGTGAGTATTAAAGAAAAAAGTCTTCTAACAAAAGTAAAACAATGTGAATGAGAGAAAAAAAAACCTTAAAATAGAATCAATTATTTTCCATTTAATTTCACATTATGGCTACAACCATCCCTCAATTCACAAAAACCATCATCGGAAACAAAGTAAAATAAAAAAAAATAAAAAAAATAAAAAAAAAACTAAATTGAAATCGAAACATTTTTAATTGAAATGGATTTAATCATTTAAAGAGGTGGCCCACAAAGTGAAGGTTTAAGGAAAAAAAAAAGGATGGCTTAAGGAAAACAAAAAAAAAAAGAAGAAAAAGGTGGAGAAAGTAAATATATATAGTAATACTAGAAATAATACCCGCACAATGCGTGGTAGTGGTTGATGGTTGAAGTTAAAAGGTGATGGTGTCTGGCAATCGGCTTCGCCGACCGCCGACTCTGAATTGTCTAACACACGTATATAAAAATTGTATTTGTTGTTATTGATAAAAATATATATAAATAAAAATTGTTATGTAAATATATATATATATAATATAACATAAACATTAAATAATAAGTTAAAAATGGTAATGTTTAAAAAATTCAAAATTTAAGACACTATGTAAATATTTTATAAGGTAGTATAGATAAAGCATATCACTCAACACCCTCTTCTTTCTCAAATTACAGGTTTGATGTGCTTAATTTGTCATTTATCTTTATTCATTATTTTAAACATCTCCACTTGATATACTCATAATACTCTTATTAATTAATTTATATTTTGTTATTCGTTTAGTCAAACTTCCTTTCTTATACAATTAAATTATTTAATTATTAATTTAATTTATAATAATTTATATTTTATAATTTATAATTATGAAAAATAATAATAAATTTTTTTAATTCATCGAAACATTACTTTCTATACTTTGCGCGGGTACTGTGCTATCATTTTCATACACAAAGTGTTTTGTTTGAAATTAACGTCGTCATGACACCTCGCACGCTTTCTATTTTCGTCGCCGCTTCGTGCAGACATCCATCTAGTCGGTTAATAATATGTGATATTTATCTTGAAATATTTTAATTGATTAAAATTTAATATTTGACATTTATTTTGCGACAAACAAGAATACTAAGGTAGATACCGATTATATGACAAATGGAGTAGTTTATCCACAAACATTTTTCATAAATGGATCAAAATTGGCAAATACGATTTTGTATAATTTTGAATATATTATATTTTAAAGTTTTAAAATAAACTAAAAATAACAAAAGTTTTATAAAACTAGACTGTTGCTCGCGCGATGCGGCGGCAATGATCGTAGCGGCGGCGGTGTGGTGGCAGCGGTAACGGGTGGCGGCGGAAATGGGTGGTGATGGCGGTGCCGGCGACGGTGGTGTTATTATTGATATAAATGTAATTGATATAAAAGGGGATAATGTATTTATTTTAGGAGTTGAAGGATAGATATTGTAAATTATTTCATTAAGGGTATTTTAGGTATATTGGTCAATTATAAAAAGAAAGCTTTTAAAATTAAAGGGTAATTTAAGTATTTTAAAGATAAAAAGTTGAAAAAGAAGGGATTGCTTTTTTATATAATAGTATAGATTATATGGTGCTGATAGTTAAAAAGATCATTGATATCATAGGTTATGTTCAAGCTGTTAATAACTTAATAATCATCTGATCAAAATACTAAAAACTTTCTAAACAAAACTTATACACCATTTTACTTTTTTTTTAATATTTTTGTCTACCATAAAATTTAGTTATTAAGAATTTGGAAACCTAGGTGCCCCATTAACGCTAGCAAATCGTGTCAAACACGAACCTGTTAAGGTCAAAAACGGGCACAATATGATAACTAATAGTGTCATTTTTTTTTTCAAACACAAACACAACACGATAATTAACATGTTACATGATAAGTCCTGTTAAAAAACCTGTTGACATAATAATTGATATTAGAAACAAAAGTACACAATAATCTTTTTATCATAATACATAACGAAACAATTTTGGCAAAATGTTCAATGAAACAAAAGTCCATAATAATCTGTTTAACTAATACATCATGAAACAAAAGTTCATCAACAATAATTACGAAAAAATGTCTTCACCATATCTTCAACTTCAACCAGAACAATGGAAGAGTAAATATGAGAAAACATAAACAAACTGAAAAGTGGTATACTTAAAATTAAAAAAAACCTTTGGTTAAAGTATAAATATGTTTACTTCCATTCCAATTACATAAACACACAAAGTTCTCAGTACAAGTCAGTTTACTGGTAGTTTCAGCAATGTGTGTTCGTCTCTTTATTCTAATCATTTATTGTGTTTTATTGGTCTTTCTTATAGATTGATAACAGAAACACTGCATAAATCAATCAACTAATACTATAATACCCCTCATCTATATACATACATGATACCTTATTTGCAAATGTAACACCAGACTTATGATTCATGTAACATCCCAAATAATTTAAGGTAATAAAATAATCTACTTTCGTAGTTTATCTTTAAAATAAGTTCCTAGTATTTACTTTTGAGATGTGGTATTTAATTAGTTGGAATTTTAGTGGATAGCGGGTATAATACCCACTTAAAACCTTTTGAAGTCGTGGCATTCTCTTATGTTGCCAGCTCCCTCCCAATTTGATGAATCATTCTTCCACTTCTTCACCATCATTCTTTTCTTCCATCTTCTCATTTTCTTTCAAATTTCATAGCTCAAGAAATTCTACCATTTAATCAATCAAATAAATTATAGTAATATCATTCAAGAGAGTTCTAATAATATCAAGTTGAGAGGATTGTGGTGTGAGAGTGTGTGTGTGTCGACATTCTTAAGGAGGAAGAGAAGATTTTGGTGATTTCCATCTTTGTATTGTAGTTCAAATCCAAGGTAATATCATTTCCCTAATTCTACTTGAAATTCTAGGGTTCTTAGAATTATTTGAATTGGGGGTTTTGGGTAAAATGATTGTTGAGAGTTGAGCTTTAGTATTTGGTCGCTTGGTGACCATGCATTGTTTTTGGTAATGATTTTTAGTCATTCATAGATATGATGATATTGTTATTGAGTTGGATATATGATTGATAGTAATATGATATGAGAAATTATGAGAATTGGTATTTTTATGATTTTGGTGTTACCACATCTTATGTATGATAAATGTAATGAAAATTTGAAAAGGATGAATAACTCAATAACAATATAGGTTGAAATGGGTTCAAAGGAAACTAGTGGTTGTGGCTAGATAGCCTTGTTTTTGATGATGGCTTTATATGTGTATTTTGATTATTGCTAGGTTGAAAACAATATTGTATTGTGTTGTTGTGGCTATCTTGATTTGTAATTGTCGCATTAGAGGTGAGTATTCTTGCATACATCTATATGTGTGTTGGGTCAATTACAAGTACGGGTGCAACCCAATGCTTGTAATTGATTCGGCTTAGGCCTAAGTAGTGGCCATTGTTATTATATCAGGCGTATGTACAACGTAGTGATAATATTGTGATATGGATCCATATGTGTGAAAATGTGTTAAGGTGAGCATGCAAGAGATGGTATGACGGTACCATAAGCTACATGCGAGAGACCTTACGTGGTTGTCCTCCAATGTATGTGTATATGTATGCAATTATATTCACTAAGCGTTGACTTATGTTTTTAGATGTTTTCCTTTTATAGGTGTTTCCGGAAGTAGGAACAAGGATAGTGCTTGATTGAAGTGCTAATAAACTTGGAAAGGTATAATGACCATTTTGGAGAATGATGTTTTGGTGGATAGGCATAATTGTAACACCCCGCCAAAGGCGGAATACGCGGGATGCACAGTTAACGTATATACATTGCACAAGTATAATAGATCACA
>JAOEHQ010044056.1:0-12023 GCA_025447715.1 Asclepias incarnata
TACAATCAACACACCTAACCACTAACAAACTTGGTCTACCAAAAATACCTTTAATGAATTAATTTACAACATCTATTCCTTAACTCCTAAAATAACTACACTACACTTTTACATCAATTACATTCACATCGATAACTTACACTACTTGTCGCCGCCACCACCACATCGCCGCCGCTACCACCATCGTCGTCACATCGCGTGAGCATCCGTCTAGTAATATATTTAACCACTAACTTTAATAAATAATTTAAACTAATATAATACTCATTAGTCATTACTTAATCAATTACAACCCTCATTTTGCAAACACATTATTTTTATAATAGACTCGTTTGTTTTAGAGATGCAATACCATTTGAGCTATGCTTAACTACTCATTTTTAATCTGTAACTATTTATTTTATCAAACTATTAATGATTTCGTCAATATAATAATTCATTTATCAAATATTATTAGTTTCAATCCTAAAAATAAAACGAGTTATGAAACGAAGCAAGACGACTCACGACCGCCACCATTTGTTATAATGTCCGACCTCGCGCAAGTACATGCTAGTTTTTATGAATGGACTTTTGTATCCATGTTTATTTGTTGAAGCTTAACAAAAACAAGATAATATTTTTGTTTGTTAAAAAAATGTGTTTGAGATTTTTATTATGATTAGTAAATTTTTCTACAAATGATAGATATTATGTCTTAAATTTGATCACGGTGTTCAATAATTCACGCAGTCTGAGTCAACTGTAATACAAATTGACAATGCTCTAGACTTGCACGGCCAAGTTTTTGTTCTTTAACTTGTAATTAAATTTTCAACTCAAGGACAATAAGCATTTTGACAACTGTTGGTTAGATTATGATGATTATGATGATGATGATGATGATGGCCAAGGATAAGGATATACTTCAGAATTTCAGAGCCTCGGACATATTTGTTGTTTGTTGAGAATTCAAAAAGTTATGTACAAAATTCTTAAATAAAACTTTTGTTGATATTAATTTGCAAAATCTCGAGATGATGTAAATTACACTCCCGGCAAAAATTTCTATGAAACATGTAAGATGCTCAACATGACAACATGTCATGCAACAAAATTGTGATACAAAATAAAATTAAAAAGAAGCCGCATAAACTTTCTAAATCGGTGTCATTTACCGTTTGCCCTAGTACCCTGATCCCACTGTACAGTGCAGCATAGATCGACACTCCCTCTTCTACTTCTTTTCAAAAACTTTCGAAGTTATATCACAACAATTTAGTCATCAAAAATTAATTTATCAGGACTGCCTTTGAACAATAACATTTTCAATCTACCATTTGATTCTATATCGAACTTGGCTTTTAGGTAAAGCAGTTTCTTATTTTACTTAAGAAAGACCACATCTCATACCCAATGTAGCAAACATGGCTGCAAACCTCCCAGGAAAGAGCAGAAAGAAGGGTTTGTAGCCATCTCGGCTACATTGGGTTGAAAGCTAACATTTCTGCTTTAAGAATACCTATGTGAAAAAACATACAAGAGACAATGTGTCTTACACTAGATTTCAAGGGCTAGAAAAAACCAATAGCTACAAAGAACATTCACAATTTTCATGGAAGATGTTTTTAAGTTTGGGCCATTTACTTAGCATCAAGAAGACATCAGAAAGCAAACTTAGACATTACATGAACCTACCACCTTCATGCTATGTTATAGGCTGGCTTAACAGTAAACACCTTCATCAAAGCTTATGATCGCATACACGTCATTGTATCATCACCACTTCGCCACGCGAACCTGCAAAAAATCAAATCAAATCAAACCACCGGTGAGTAATACTAAGGGATCGAACCAAAACCAGAAGATTAAGAATAATTAACTGAGAACCAGACCAATACAAACCAGGTCGGTCCAAAACCAGGTTGTAAAACAAAGAAAGTTGGGGTTTCACAGTTTGAAAAATATAAATTTACATCATTTTAAGTTTGGCTGTTTGGAATTATTCTAGAAAGAAATATGCTCGGTTCGCCTTTGAACTTAACCTATAACTGATTTTTGAAAATATCCTGAACCAAGTCGAAGACCAAACCAGATATATATTTGGTACCGGTTCGGTTAGGTCTGGTATGTTCAGTTAGACAGTTTTGTGGGTCCAGATGAATTTTTGCAAGGGATGTGGAATGTTACATCTCTCATAAATCTCTATGGCTAACTGTAAGAAGGCTTCCGCTTCTTCGGCCATTCTGGAGACCCTTTCGGCTTCTTTGACAGCTTCTGCTGCTACAAACGACTTGTTTTCTGCTTCAGCAACTTTATAAGCAGCAGCAACTGCAGCTTCTTCTAATGTTTCACCAAGATGACTGTTAATAGGGGATAACCTAGGCCGGTTCTCTTTGGGTCTCGGGATTGGGCCCTTGGTTCCTCCATTTGATACCTCCCTTTGAAGTCGATAGCAGTTCTGGACCTAATCACTCACAAAAGCTGTTCCTTGTCAAATAATCTGACTACTAACAAATATTTTCCATATCCAAAGATGAAATAAGCATTCAAGTTATTAAAGGTAAGCAAATGGGAGAGTGGGGGCAACGGGATGGAATGGGCTGGGTGGTTGACCTGGAACACTTAATGTCCACAATTTTTAGTTTTTATTGTAAACAATCTGTGGCCCACTGGCCCATTTGAAGGATTAACACGAAAATACAACAAAATCACCTTTTCAAGTTTTGCTTGAGCAACGAGCCTTCTTAACCTTGAACTTAATAACCTCCTAAAATTCTGGGGCACCTCATGCCTTTTCTGCAATATCACCAAAGATTACAATGCCATCAGTTACATGAATTGTAAACCAACAATGCTATCAATAATTTTAAGAATCATATGTTAAATATGATTAGTTATGAGCTATCGGGAGCAGTAAAAGATTCATCTTATACAGCTGAAAATTACCTCAATGAAACCACAAATTGCACTTGTATCTGATCCATTTGGTTCCTTCAGAGTCGACAATGCTTCATAAATAAATGTATTATACCTACACCACGATACAAATAATCGTAAATATCATCCATAAACTAAATAAAAAAATAAAAAAAAATACACAATTTCACAGTATCACATACTTTGAAGCGGTCTTCCCATCTAGTAAGCATTTTGAACCATCATCCATATGGGCATCATTAGATGTCGGGTCAGCAGCTACAATTATAGCAGCCAACGAACCTGGTGCCGAAGTAACAGAAGCAGGAGTGGCAGGAGAATCCGCACTCTTTGCTTTCGGTGTTCTTGATTTCTCCCTTGGACCTTGTCCGTTTGCACTCACACTCATATTCCGCCATTTATCCTACAAGGCAAAACATTGTCACACCCCGGCTAAAATACGAAACCATCACACGACCTAGTCAATAATACATTCTTGTGTTTCCAAGTTCAAAGTTTTGTTATAAATGCTACAAGAATACAAACAATACATATGTAGAAGTGCTTCAAAATGCATCAAATATTGATTGTGCATCATAAAAATCAGTTTTCGCATAGAAAAAATCGGTTTGTGTCGGAAAAAATTATGTTTTCACAAAAAACAACATGCTTTTTTCATCACATATTTTATGCAAAATATATTGCGTAAATGTGATGCGTATTACAAACTTTGGGCAAAAACATGAATGGTGAAAAAACACACCGTAAAATTTTGTTTTTGTTATAATTATTTTTGTAAACACTTCACAAACGAATTCTTTTTTTTCTCTCTCGCGAATCGGGTCCTTTTTATTTCATCATTTCCCTACCTACGGTGTGTAGCTGTGTATATGTATATATAATCAAATTTTTACACAATTCATATTATATGATTATGTAATAAACAAAACAGAATCATAACGTGTCTAAATAGACACTTAATACCCGATTCCGCCATGAGCAGTGTACGGAGGTAGACAGTCCTACCCGCGGGTAAAATTAAAAATATAGATATAGATACAGAGCATAAATATATATAAAAAAGGGGGGGGGGGGGGAGAGACCTTGAGATCAATATTGGAGCGAGAATAAAGATGAGGATTAAACTCAGGATCTTTCTGTATGTTTTTCCATTTACCGGTGCCATGTTTTGCGACACCGGCACGCAGGGCATCTTCTTCTTCAGCTGTCCACTTTTGCTTTGGATTTCCCATTCGACTGCAATGATATTTATATTTGTTAATTTGTTGAAACCCTAAAAATAAATGGACGAAGATATATATACTATTGACTGGTGATATTAAGTTCAAACAAACCCTAAAAACGGGATGTAGTCTGGTGGTGGTGGTGATAGGATTTTGCACTTCACATTAAAGGGTAAACATGACAATTTACACTTTGAATATTGACGACAACAACAACAGTACTCAATTTTACCGGAGTAGGTTATGGGGAGGTAAGATGTAGACAGTCTTGCCTCTACTCAAAGGTAAAGAGACTACTTCCATAAAGACCTCCGGGCCGATGGGGGAAGAATAATAAAGTGTAAGGAATAGGGAAACATACCTACGGCCAAATATCGCATAGCTATATTTAAGATAGAATATAACTACACTTTGAATATTGAGATAACATTAAAAAGATTATAAGCCAACAAAATGGTCGGAACCAAACGGTCAAAATAATCCTTAATTTTGTTAGTCATACAATTTATGTATTTGTATTTAATAAAAATGTATCTGCGCAATGCAGATGAGTTGAATGTTTAAAATTGTTTAGTAAAAATACATGGCTAAAAGGTTGAGGATGACGCCTACAGGCTTTGCCAATTGCCAGCTTTATAAGATGATAAGTTATAGTAGTATTATGATACAAAGTTATTTTTTTAAAAAATTTATTTACATGTATTGTTATGTTGATTTTCTAATTTGTAATAATAAATTAAATTTAAGTTTTAATTAATTTGAATTTGCTTTTATTAAATAATTTTATACTGGTATTGAATAATATAAATGTAATTATTGCATTATTTTTATTAGACTATTAAATATAGGATTTAAATGGTAAGTACCTGAAATTTTTAAATTTTAACTAATATACTTTATAAGGTCTCTTCCTATCCTGAACTCGTCATCCCTTCGTCTTGATTGCCACATCAGCTTTCTCTCTCCAAGACACACCCAATAATTACCCTCTCCCTATCATACCCCCTTCATCATCTCATCCCCAATAAAAAAATAATTAAACACACACATATACCTCGTCGATCAATTTCCAAATAAAGACGGTGCATGATGATGACTAAGAAAGATGAGCAGCTACCTGTGGTGTCTTCAACGACGAGCTTTAAGAAGGGGGTAACGATGACCCCATAGGCTAAGGCCTAAGGTAGTACTAAAAGATTACCCGCATACTGCGGTGGGGCAATGGTGGTGGGCACGAGATGTGGAAGATGATTGGTGACTGGTGGTGGTGGCGGCGGGATTGGGGGTAGGTATTTCAGGGGATTGAGGTATTGTAGGCATTTTTGGTGATGTTATTGAAAGGATAATGTGTGTATTTTAAGGAATTTGGTAATAGAGTAATAATAGATGGGATGGTAAATTAGGTACATCAAGTTCTTTTTTGAGAAAGGAAAAAAGGGGTAAATGCTTTATAATGTATTGGGTGATGTGAATATGAGGTTGTCCCACATCTAAGCTTAGACATGGACCCCTCACATTCTAATTTTTTAATCAATTAAAAACAAAAAACATGGGTCTATTTATCTATTTTGCAAATATATTAAAATTTTAGAATCTGAGGTAGGAGTGTTGATGGGTCGGGTTATTTGGGTTTCAGGATAATCGGGTCAGGTTATTTGGATTTCAAAAAATTATAAACTATCCCATAACTCAAGCTGAATAAGATTCTGATTATTCGGGTTATGGTTTTTTAGGTCGGGTTTTGGGTGACCCAAATAAGATTTGATATGAATATAGATGAAGCTTTAAAAAGAGTTTGTTAGTTATGCAACAATATAATTTCAATTTCAAAAACTAACAAAATAGTGATATTTATGTAGATTAACAAATTGTTTATATCCAAAAGTATTTCAACATTTTTGATTATACGATTATTGAATTCTTGCATCAATAGATAGTTGTATTATAGACAAAATAAATAAGTCATAAATTATATAAAATAATAAAAACTGCTGTATAAACTAAACCATTTTACAATATATAACGTTTCTTATATTCATAATTTTTATTGTCTCATACATTTGTTTTTTAAACATTTGTTATTATTTAACCTTGCTTATAAATGAAAGTCCTAACATTCAAATATTATATACTTTAAATAAATTTGATGTTTTATATTTATAATATATATACATATATATATTAAAACATTTTATTCGGGTTGATTCAAATTATAAAATTTCTACCCGTAACCTAAACCGATTAAGCTTTGGGTTATTCAGATTAACCCAAATAAAAACCTGTAAACCGAATAACTCAACCCGTTTAACCCAAACTTATTTGGGTCGGGTTGGGTTATTTGGGTTTGTTATTTCCAACACCCCTAAACTGAAGGGTTTTACATGTAAACTTATATGTAGGACAACCCCATATTCACTTTTGCCTAATGTATTATAGATAGATTATCATTATGTTAAAAAAAGTAAATTTGAAACGAAACTCAAAATATATGAAAAGATCAAATTTTCCATTAATCTTTTGATAAATATTTTTTTATTCAATAAATAAAATTAAAAGTGTAGATTTTTCATCCATAACATAACGTTAGAGTAAGTTATTTATTAGATTTTTTTAGAAACATCGTAAACATATATCATGTATCATATACACACACATTCTAAAATCTATGAAATACTTCTAAACAATGTTTTGAAAACTGAACAGATACTGAACCGTCCACTTAATATTTTACACGTCGGACCGGGGTTGAACCGGAAATCAAAAGAATATACATTAAGCCTAATAATTTTAAAATAATTCTAATTTTCACACAACATAAGTTAAATAATATTAAGTTATAACATCAATTGAAAATTAAACTCATTTAAATATTATATATGTATTTATTTTATTTTAACAAGCTTAAAGTGATACAAAACATTTCATGTCCCTAAGACAAATGTCAAGGTCCCATTTGTTTTTTATAAGAGGTTTGTGTCTCAATCTGAATACCATTTTTTAATGTTAAAAAATGATTTAGATATCTAAACTCTGAATCAGTATAACTATTCGTTTTTATAAAAATGTCTATATACTTATTCTGCTATATTGTTTGCTAAAATATTTATAATCATCCATAATGACTAAATTTAAATATTAAATCAGAGTAGTAGTCATATATTTGCTGACATTTTTTTTTTTTATCTATTACTACTGTATTATATTCGTAAAGTGTGTATTTATCAACAATAAATAAAGCATATCACCCTTCTCTTTTCAAACTTTCAGATTTTGAAATGTCAAAAATACCCCTATACAATCAATACACCTAACAATTAACAAACTTGGTCTACCAAAAATACCCTTAACTTAATTTACAACATCTACCTTAACTCTTAAAATAACTACACTACCTATTTTTTACATCAATTACCTTTACATCAATAGCTTAAACTACTCGCCGCCGTCGCCACCATCAGTCGCCACCACCACCACCACATGTCGCCGCCACCACCACCACAACGTTGCCGCCACCATCATCGTCGCCGCATCGCGCGGGCAACCATCTAGTTGTTATTAAATTTAAAACCGACAATTTATTTATTTATACTTATAGATAAGAGGATTTGTAATGATAAAATACATAATATATGTATGTTATTTTAATACACCTCACTTAATTATTATCACTATACAAACCTCATTTATCCTTTTATTCCTCATCGTAAGGACGTTGGCAGTAGCATTATATGGCTCACGGTATCATCTCATACCGCGCGGTAACACCGCCTCCGGTGACGCGGTATGGGACACGGTATGAAAAGCACTACATAGATTGCCGCACGCTAGATGGAAAGAAATAGACGTTAACATGTTACCGTTGCATTCTCAACGGGTTTTTTATTTTTATTTTTAAATACTCAATTTTAAAAACCATTTAACCATTCAAACAACTACACACTTTTCACCATCTTTCAATATTTAACTTCTAAAAAATACCCAACTCAATTTTTACACTAAATATTACAAAAACTCACTCTATATGGCTAAAAAAATTGGTTCGACTCTATTGTTAGATGAACTGTTTGAATGGTCTAACGATAGTAGTCTCGACGTTTTTGCGAACGCGATCGAGGAAGATGTGGAAGTCGATACGGCGAGGTCGATACGAAAAGTAGTAAACCGAAATCGGATCAAAGCTTCAGCAAGATTGCATCGTGATTATTTTTGTGACGAACCGAAATTCGATGAGGAATTTTTTGAAGATAGGTATCGTATGCCTAAAGCTTTATTTTTAAAAATCACGCATGATCTTGAGTCTAGATACGAGTATTTTCAAGAGAGTTATGATGCTAGATTGAAAAAAGGTTTCACACCCATACAAAAATGTACGTCTGCCATTAGACAACTCGCAACCGGTAATCCACCGGATGATTACGACGAGTATTTAGAAATGGCACAAAGAACCTCACGTGAATGCCTTCATTATTTTTGCGACGCTATTCTTGAGTTATACGGTCGAGATTTCTTACGTAGGCCAACAAGCCATGATGTTACACGTTTGTACGAAGCACACGAAGAGAGACATCACATTCCCGGTATGATCGGTAGCGTAGATTGTACACATTTCGTTTGAAAATTGTCTCCAAATGAATTGAGGGGTCAATATAAAAGGGGTGATCATCAATACCCCACGATTATGATGGAGACAACGGCGTCTCAAGATTTGTGGATATGGCACACGTTATTTGGACCGCCGGGTTCAAACAATGATATTAATGTGTTGATGCAATCTCCGCTATTCCTCAACGAGCATAATGGTACGGCACCTAAGTGCCCATTTTTTGTGAACGGATGTATGTACAAGCGTGGCTCTCTTGTGATGCAATCGGATATTTGAACGCTTTAACAAAAGTAGACCATGTCGGAATGGTGAGCAAACAAGAAATGGTGTCTCTATTGGGATGCGGTGGTAGGGGTAAAGGATAAAAAAAAGGGCAAGGAAAAGGTCATTGTTATCGACCCTAAGTGGGGGGATATGGCGGGATCTCTGAAGAACACTTTGGTTGGCAAGTGTGTCAACATGGCGGCACTTGTTAACCTAGAGTTGCTCTTGGCGGCTGGAATTTTTTAGTTCAGCCTTAGCTATTTGGGAGGTTTCAATTGTCGAGTGAGCTTTGATAGTGAAGATTTAGCAGAGGATCGTTCTTCTACAACAAAATAATCTGGAGGGATTGGTTTTCCAGACTTAAATATTGGGCTGGTCAATCCTTGGCGTTTGAGAGAATTGTGGCTTTGGGGATGTAAGGTTCGCCCTCTGTAATGTTGGAGAGGAGTCGACCAATCACTTGTTATGTAGTTGTGAATTGGCGATGTCAATTTGGGTTGGTATGTACAATTGGGTTAAAGCGAGCAGGTTCTTTGTTTTCGAAGTTAAGGATCTTGCTGATATTGACGAGTTCGTTGGTTTAATTGGCAGGAAGAAAGAGGCTTTCAAAGGTATTGTGAAGATTACGTGTTGGTCAATCTGGAAAGCTAGAAATGAAAAAAGGTTCTCAAATGCTAAGGTTGCATTAAGTTGTTGAGCTTTCTTTGGTATAGAAATAGAAAGAAAAAGAATAATATTTCTTGGGAGAATGGGTGTAATTTTGATATGTTGTAACCTTGTTTGTAAGCTGTAATCCCACCCGTGAAATTGGGGGTGTTGTGTGAATAAAAGTTACTTTTCAAAAAAAAAAAAAAAGCTAATATATATGCAGTTTTAAAATAGATATTAATGAATGTAATAGATGATGTTTACTTTGAAAGTAAGGACAACTAAATGAGTTTAGAGTTTAGACTAACCATCAATAAATGGACTGGTATGTGGAGGGACTTGAGATCTTGAGGTCAAATCTTGGTGTGATCAAAATACTCACAAGAATGAAGACATAGGTTTTCCCAAAAATGAGTTTCCTCTCTAATTGAAGTTGGATATATGAAGAGACATACGTGTAAGCTTAAATTTATCGTTAAAAAAAATAAAAAATAAATGCGCTTAGACCATGTTTATCAGTAGTCAAAACATTTGGTAGGTCACTATTATGGTATTAAAAAATTGAAAGGACAGCTTTAGTTGACGGATCCACTCACGATTTGCATGAGGATGGAGGCCATCGATCACAATGAAAGTCATGTCACTGTTATCTTCTTTTTATATTATTTTTTTAAACAACAAGTTAGTAGTTAGTATTCAAGATCTTACGATGATATCCAGTTAAACAGTATGCGGAGCTCGAATCACGATTTATGGTCCTTAAAGGAAACCCTTAGGGATATTATTCTGAAGAAGATGTACTGGGAAATACTCAAACCTGAGATCTCTCCAAGGCAAAACCTCCCTCCTATTCTTAGGGGTGTTTGTTTGAGTGAGCTTTTAAGCTTATGTTTTTAATCTTATATAAGCTCCTTTCAAAAACCTATTCTTAAGATGGTTTTTTAGTTTCTAAGCTCCTTTTAAACACCTATTCTTAAGATGGTTTTTTAGTTTCTATTGCACTATTAAAGGGATTTCCTTCAAAAGTTCCATAAGCAAATCAGACACACAAAATAACTTATAGACTTACGTAACATAAGCAAAAGTGATTAGTTTTTGAGAATGTAACTAAGTATAACCAAATGATCATAGTAGGAAAGAACAAAGATCTTGTGTATTTAAGGAAAAAACTTTATAAAAATGTTCAAATCATGTAAAAGTGTATACGTGAAAACTATATGAGCTGTCACGTGCAAGTTTTTGATTGGTCGGTTACATGCATGATTTGAACATTTTTACAAAGTTTCTTCCTTAAATGCACAAGATCTTTGTTCTTTCCTACTATGACCAAATCCATAGTTAATTACATTTTCAGAAACTAATCTCTAAGCAAAAAGTTGGTTTTCTGTTACAATCATAAACAAAAATTAAAAAGCTAAACTAAACACACCTTAAATCAACAACCATCTAATCTCTAAAAATAACGTCAATCTTTATGTATGTAATAAGTCATTAATTAGTGCTAGCTCCTAATCAAAGTCCATAGTGTAAAATTCAGCAGTAGATAAAGAGATAAGTAAGTAAGCAAGTAAAAAAGGGTAAAAGAGATATAAATAATTAGTAATGACTACCTTCAAGAAGTAAATGTGAATGAGGTAGATTTGGTATTCCTTGAGCAATTGCAGGAACTTGAACGATGACTTGATCCTGCTGTGATTGGTTTACCTCATTAATCTCATCTATCGATGTTAATTGCACAGGACCAGCTGATGTTGGTTGCTTCATCTGCACACTTAATAATTAATTTTAATTTAATTATTATCTTGGTATTACTATTATTGTTAGTACAGACTGTGTAATTAATAATAAGAATAAGAAACAAAAGGTTTGATGCAGCGCATTTATATAATGAATGAGTTAAAAGTCTTCAGATTATATTTTATTATTCGAACGTTGGCGGTTTATTGGAATATTATGTAATTTAAAAAAACCACTATTCTATCAGATGTATATTTAAGTCAACGTCTTTGGTAAAGTACCAACTAGAACAATACCCGGTCGTTGACCAGGTTAGAAACAATAAATATGTTCTTAAAAGTATACGAAACATGTTTAACTTCATGTAGAAAAATATCATGAATTAACAGAAGTGCAAAATATCCCACTATATGGCATAACAAAAAACCAAAAAAAACCCAAACATAAGATAGTTGAGAAACAATGAAGTCTAGATGTTGAAACAAATAAATTAACGGTGCAAGAAGTTCATAACAAAAAACCCGGTCGTTGACCAGGTTAGAAACAATAAATATGTTGAATGTTGAATGTTGAAATGTTGAAAGTTGAAAATGCTTTTTGCTTTATAATATAGTATAGATTAATAGGTC
>JAOEHQ010044067.1:0-12023 GCA_025447715.1 Asclepias incarnata
CTGGTTCTCATTTGAACACTGCCCTCCTCTCTTATGACATTCCTGACAGTCATCGGATATTTGCAGTACAAGATCAAGTTCATATATTAAGAGTGAATACAGATTGTTGAAATTTGTATCTTTCGGTAGATTAGATAGAGGATTTCCCGGCAGACGAACCACTGAGCATGAAGTTGGTGTGTCGGTGTTTTCCAAAATATAATCACTTGAATTTGTGTAATAATAGTTATAATTATCACAAACAAGGAAAGCATAATATTCCCCTTGGGGCCTAAAATACTGCTCTACTTGTTCAATGAGGCCCGGACTCTTTGCACATCTTAATGCGGTGAGGGTCATGGTAGGATAGATATAATAGAGAGAAGGTGAATAGGAAGGAAATCTGTACATCAATGAGTCGCAACGATTATTACTTACCTGATCTACAAAATAGTTGTCTCGAACTTGAATATTGACACTACTACTGCCTTGCATTCTAACCCATTCAAGATCATAGAATGGGTAGTTATCCTGCAATTTGATCTTTGGAACTGCACCATTACAATTCACCTCAAACAATCCACATGCCGAATTGTCGGCAGTATAGAATGGAAAGCTCAAGGGGCTAAGGGACAGACAAGAGAATGAAGTTGGACAAATTGGCTGGAACTGTTTCCTTCATCTTCCGAGGAAGTAGACAGGAGGAGGCCGCGTAATAGAATAAGTAAGATCAAAACAACGTTCGAGTTTGCCATTCGTCGCTAATACGCGCTTCCAATTGGACTGCCCAAGCCCCAAGGCGTGTATAAAAATTTATTTAATATATTTAGGCTATGCAAAAAATTCAAATATCCTTATTGAGTTTCAAGATTAGTGGCTGGTTACAATGAGGAAATTTCCATATTCCATGAGAAAACCAATACGGCATTGACTTTTTGATTACATGTGTCCCATCCAAGGCTCACAAAGATATATTGTATGTATAACTAGCTACTTTTCTTTTTTTAAACATATATAATTAATTATTTTTTCCTTTGACTTTTTACTAAGTTATTGGTGTTGCATTCTCCACTCGATCGTCTTATGTTGTATGCTCGACTGAATGACTGAACTTTACTAAAAAAATAATAATTCTACAGACAAAAGTAGTACTGTTGCGGTGACGCATCGTTTGCTAGGCATTTGATATTAGGATATGATAAACAAGCGATGGTATTTTATTAAACGGTTCCAATCTTACTAGGTAAACATCTAAATAATCAAAGAAAAAATCATAGGCTCGACATTTTTTAGGATAGCTTGAACAAAATATTTTTCTCCGTATATTTTAAAAGAAATATAATTGAGTTCTCTTCTTAGTGGTTAACTCCACTATAAAAACAACTATCATAAATCATATTTAACTATTAATTATTGACAAATCACTGCTGTTAGGCAAAATTCTAAAATAAGTCACTATTTGTTTAAAATCAATATAAAAGGTAATAATGTACATATATATATGGAGTAATATTTTACTATGCACACTTTGCTCACACGGCCTTTTAATACACAGCCTCGCTCGCGCTAATTACTAATATACATACTCTAATAAATAAACTTATTTATTATTATTATATTATACTTGTTCGTCTTGCAAAAGAGGGGTTCTCTCTTCCGATATATCATCCACTTTGCCCCTCCTACTTTCATCTTCTCTAATTTGACCCCACATCATTGTGTAGTATCCGATCGCGGTCACTGCTGCCGCCATCAAGCTGCAACAAGCATTCACATTTCGATCGGATCGGAGATCATTAGTATTAATTAGTAATCTCTATATAATTCGATGTAACGATTACTAATTACCTTCCGTAATGAAAAGTTTCAGCAAAGAAGATGCTACCGAACATCCCCGCAATAGGAACCCCCAGAGGCTTGAACATTGTCACGTAAAACTGACTTTTTCTCCGTATGCACCACATATGTACTTGGCTTTTAATTACACTTCCGAATATCGCCTGCATGTTTTTAAACAAATGCATTAGTATAATTGTAAACACTACGTTTTTAACTTTTTATACCTAGTAATTACTCCGTATGTACTATTATATATATAATGATTAAAGTAACTTGTATATATGTTAAAAGAGAAATGATATATCCTCCTACAAAATTAGCCTAAGAATCGTTCTAATAACTTGATTAGATGACAAGTTTAATCTGTTAATTTTCTCTCTATCCTTTGATTTTCCCAAATGTGATTGATCAAATTGTTAAAAGAATTATTATGTTAATCTTTTTGGAGGATATATTATTTCTCATGTTAAAGTATATGATAAGATGGATGCAATTAAGTAAGGCTTACGTACAGTTAAGACAATGACAAGGAGTCCCATGTCAAACTGCAACCTCCAAGCAATAGGGTCTCTTTCTATGATTATTGCAAGCAAAGCAGATTGACATGTCCCAAATAAGCTATAACTAGAAGCCACTGTCATCACTTCCGGACATTTTTCAACAGTTCCCACCTATACGCCCAAAAAATATAATATATAAGTTTTATTAATTAAAGATAAAAAAAAAATCCAATTTCCCATTTTTATTGCCATGACTTAACAGCCACGTCGCTAAAGTGTTAGGAAAAGGTTCGTCAAACACCTGAATAATGTTCCATATGGAGTAAGCCAAGGACGCTGCTGCAAAAAGAGCGCAACCAAGTATCCAATGTTCGTTTATAGATAAGAATACAAAAAGTGTAGGAGCCGCGGATAGAAGATGGCTCGAAGGATCCTTAACCACCGGACCCCTATAGAGAACGAGCAACATAGCTCCTGTGATCGATATCAACGTACCCACCAATTTTGTTCGACTACTTGAGCTTCCCAAATCAACGTTTGTCCTTCTATAAATTGGGACAATCAGTATAAGAAAACATAAAATAGATCCGGAACCCAAAAAATAAATTGTTGTAACGAATAAAATGTCTACTTTGATCGACTAATTAATTAATTAATGTTTAGATATTTTTCAGTGTATTAAGACCTAAACAATTAATACCTAGCTTACTCAAAAGATTTATTTTTACTTTTCATTTTTGCCTTTTTGTGATACTTGATTCATGACCATACGAGGGGCCAGACAAAATTGACGTCAATTTTTCGTATCCAGGGTGCTTTAGGAGCCACAAGTTCTGAATCTAGGTTCGTGGTATTCTATTTTCATTCAATCATTTTTTATTTATATTTATATTCAAATTAATAAATACAATAAATATACTTTGACTTATTAGCTATCATCATGTATTTAAATTGAGGCGACCACGGGTATTTAATTTCTCATTATGATAGGCTTTTTCCTTCCAAATCTCTTGATGATTGAGGGTTTCTCATCGAGAATTTTAAATTGAAAATCTACTCTGCGAAAGAACTCTCTAGCACGGTCCCGGTTAAAACAACGTATGCTAGACCTCTCGACATTCGTGAGTAATTCGCACCTTAAAAAAAAAACCTTCATCATATCATATCATATTATGAATATGAATATGAATGTACTCCGAGTATAGTATAGTATATTTCTTTACATATTTTACGATATATAGAATCTTCATTACAATATACGGAAACATATGCACACATACTCACATAGTATATATGCACTTTAAACAAATTAATGCATACAAGGAATCATTACACATATTTTACATGACACATGTACGTATAATAAAACCACCAATAAAAAAAAATTCATTTTTTCATACTTGTGTTTTCATACTATAAATAGATTTAAAGAAATTTAATTTCTTTACACGTAAAAATATGTGAAAAAGAATTTACATTAAAAAATGTGAACAAATTTGAAAAATTATAATTTTTTCACAGTTATAAATGTACAAACAAAATATTCACAGTTTAAAATGTGGACAGATATCAAACATTTCGCATTTAAAAGTATGGAAAGTATGGAAGTCAATTTATAACATCCAATTTCTTTACGCTTCCTCTTGCGTGAAGAAAATTAGTATTACAAAATGACTTTCACATTCTTAAGTGTGAACAATTGATATATAAGTGTGAAAATATTATGATTTTTCATATCTTTTTATATCTTTTAATGTGAATTCTTTTTACATATTTTAAGTATGAACAAATTAACAAAAAATTTCACATTTTTTAAAAGTATGAAAAATAAATCTAGATAAATAACATATTTGTTGTAGTGAACGACCTTTTATTTTATATGATAAAATCCTAAATTTTCTTGGCTTTGTGATCAAATTTTTTTTTTTTTTATTTCTAAAAAAGAAGCCAGCCTATTAATATATAGTGAAAGCAAGGGAGATGATAAATATATAAGTTTTGATTAATTTATCATACTGTATAACTTTTATAATAAATTGTACAAGTGAGTGATGTGTTAGTGTAGTAGATTTATTAAGATGTATGATAGGAGTATCGATCATCTCCCGCTAAAATATCATATTGTTTCACCATATAATGATAAAGAGAAGGATATAAATGAAGTGAACCTGCAAAGAACCGCAAGAATGAAAGAAATAGAAGGGATCAAGCAGCCCATTCCAATAGCAACGATCGGGGAACTATAACTCAATCCAACATATGCAAGATTTTGTGCCATTGTCACCCTACACAAAATTATAAATATAAAGCTTGAATCATATATTTATAAGATTACGTTTTTTTAAGATCTCAACAAATCTTACTTCGTATTATGTATATATGTATACACAAACTATATCATTTACAATCAAATATATATTAATTAGCACCTTTATGAAATTAATAATCGATGATCGTTTCACTTCACTCTTCAATGTATTGGATAACACTCCGTGAGTCAGTGAAGAAGTCAATTGTATTATAACTTATGAACAGTGTCTTAAAAAATTGTATTTTTTTTTTTAACATTAGATCTTCAGAACCTGTTAAACCCTACAGGTTTGTCATTTCAGAGAGTCAAGCCCAAGACATGTGGGTATTATAACTTATGAACGCTATATATACGTTATAAAGTTGGTCATAATCATTCATTAATGGGGAGACCGGAAACATTCGGCGACGAAGTAATGTAGTGCTTCTTTTTTATTTACAAAAAATGATCATTCTTGATACAACTTCTTTTTCCACATAACCACCAATCCAATTGTTGTCACTACTACTAAGCTAGGCTACTAAAAATAATTGCTTAGATGAAAAAGAAAGAGATCGAATACACAAACCCTATGAAACCAAGAAGAAGAAACTCGGGTATAAGCTCGCCTCTCCTACAAGAGAAATTAAATAATATTAGATAGTCAAAAAAAAAAAAAAAGTTTTTAAAATTAGAAAAAACCCATCAGTATTATTATCAAGCACTATTCAATTCTTCATGCATGCGTTCTTTTAAAGTATTATTCATTCTATGATGATCCACATTTATTCATATCTGACATGCATATTGAGTATTTTGAGTTTGATCATTTTCCATTGGTCGAGTCTCCAATGATCTGAATTATATATCCTAATCCCATATCAAAGAGAGCTAGAATTTGAAAGAACCGAACTTGTTTTTACGAACGATGAACGTGTTGAAAGGAAGAAGAAAGATGGAAGATAAGGCGTTGGTGTAGACGACAAACACGAAGGGACTTAGCCCTTTCGACAAGACAGTGCTAGCCAAGATGGTCAATCCAATGGTGCAAACCTCCATTAGAACCATTAACATGCATGGCACTACCTCACCTAGCACCACAGTCTTGGTCTCCATATGGATCTTCGATCGATCAGTTATATATATCTAGCTAGCTGGTTTCTCTAGATATATCTCTAGCAGCTAGATAGTCAAGAATTTTGTTGCAAATTGAGGGCCATTTAAAGGGAGGGTTTCTATCAAGGTTTAAAATTAAATTGGTGAATAACCCTTGAGGAAATGGTGAAGCTACTCTAGTGGGTTTTGTAGCAACTCGAGTGACCCAATCACATTAAGGGAGGCCATTCCATTCCATTCCACTTCAATTATTTTAATTAATTATTTTCCATTTTTACTATTTAAAGGTCCCACGTCGATTAAATGGCAATATTATTAATTAGTTTATATAAATTCTTCATTTTATTTTATTTTAATTATTGAATGAATGAACATTTTGATATCGTAATTACGTGTAACTTCATTCTATTAAATTTATTTATTTGTTATAAGAGTAAGAATACATAAATATTACATTAATTCAATATACCATTATGGTAAATCATGCAAATTACTAGATAATTAAGTGACATATATGCTTAAGACATCAATATTATTGCATCTAATCTAATGCATATATACTTATATATTGGGTATATAATTAAGTTTTATTTAACTGATCAAGATTAAACTCGTGTTAACGTCACGATATTAATTCAGACAACTAATTCCCGTATTAATAAAACCAATTATACTTACGAATTAATTAGGATTACATGCATAATGGACAAAAGTAGTAATGTCCAATATAGATATATTTTTCTTATTAATTAATTAGTAGGTAACATATATGGTGTCTTTAAGCTAATTATTTGATTTTATAGGTGTTGGTGGCTCATATTGAAAGTGAGCCCACCAAAATCAAAATCTTACCTTGTGCCCGAAAATAAAATAATGTATCACGTAATTTAAATAGTTTAATCCCCAGGTTTAAAGTTTAAACACATTACTTTCTATTTAATAACTACTGATTGATGATATTTTCTTATATTTCTTTCTTTAATCAATCCATATAGTTATTATATCCAACAATTTTCAAATACTATGTTGACTGTATATCCATATGACAAAAATGATGACACGTCTGTTTTTTATCTCAAAGGAAAACGACATGTTACTAACACGTCATTAACCTGGATCTCTCTTTAACAATAATAATAATCATGCATCTTTCTTATTTATTTGCTTAAAGTTCTTAATCATTTTAATTTATTATCTACAATTTTAAACGGGGTATGCTATAGACACTCCGGAATTTGTCTATTGACACCCGACTTCAAAACGGAAGAATTTCGTCCCTTTTGCTTAATAAATCTGCCTCTTTTGCTTTTGTCACATCATTCATTCTTTTTAAAATTTATTAATATTTTAATTTTATAGGCCAAAAGAGACGATTTTTGTACCTTTTGCCATCAAAAATTCGCCCCATTTACTTATGAAAAGTCAAAATTCGAAATTTAAAATTTAATAATATTTTAATATATTAATTACTTATTTGAAATTTGTGTTTTATCCTCGTAACTTATTATATATAAACTTTTTAAAAAAATTAAATATACTGTTGTAAATGACTTATTTTTATCGTTATGAGGATAAAACTTAAATTTCAAATAATTAATTAATATATTAAAATATTATTAAATTTTAAATTATAAAATATTATCAAATGGAGCGAAATTCAACCTTTTTGCCCTCATAAACATCGCTAACTCATAAATAAATGTAAATAGTTAATTTATAGATAGCCAGCTAACTTATTTTTATGCTATATTATATATATGTGTGCGTGTGTGTGTTTTGATTCAAATAAAATAAGTATTAAAGTAAAACAGATAAAAAAAATGATGAAACACGTATACAAATGTGAGAATCATTTGAATTAGGAAAACCATGTTAATCTTTAAATTATAATTTGATAACTTGATATGTTCATATGTGAATGATATATGTGAAGATATTCGTTCACACATGAACATATCAAGTTATATTTAATATTACATATGTTCATATGTGAATGGATCTCACATGAACCTTACCCTAATCTTGATACCTGTACGATGTACAGATTGGCCATGTATATTCTTTTTCTTTCCGTTTATGATTTTTATATCTTTGTATTTTATTTTTTTTTTTATTTTTAAAAAACAAATCAAGTATAAGTTAACATATTATTATTATAGTTTTTTAAATGAAAGGGCAAAAGACATACAATAGTATTCAAGTTTATAGAATTTTTAGTGTTGAGTATTATATTTTTTAATTTTTATCAATTAAAGGTATCCACCTTTTTAAAATCTCAAAATAAAACTTTCTTTTTAAAATATTTTATAACCCAGATTTCTGTTGAGTTTTATATGCGTGGCTTTAAACTTGATTTATTAATTGCGTGGATAATATATAAACAACATTCATATAAAAGATATCTGACTTTTGTCAAATTGACTTTTCGACAGATGGTGAGTTTCGTAAAATTTTCGAAACAAATCGTTAGATATCGGTAAAATTTAAATAAATAACTTATTAAACCGCTTGAAATTTATTTCATGACGGTTTATTAGTCGTGGCGTGGTAGTGACAAAAAATAAGAAAGGTGGTTCCTCCGTGTATGAAATTTTTAACAAGAAATGAGATTAAAAATGTTTTATAAACTTAGATGCCTTTTATTAGTAAAAAGATAAAATAAAATACCTAAACATTTATAAGTCAATAAAGTTATATATATTTTTGATTGCAAAATTTAACCAAACTTATGGATTTGAGTTTTGATACTAATTTTAAGAAAATCTTCCCTAATGCATATTTATTAAAAAAAATAATTTTATTTAATCTTTTAAAATTTATTAAATGTACATCTTATACCGCGGATCCGACTCGGTTACTTTATGATATCCCCATTTAATTTTTCCCCAAAGGCGATCTTGTAATAAATAAACGCACCACCTGAAGCACAAGCACACCCCATAATAACTAAGAAACTGGGTGTGGCCAGGGTCATGTTATGCGATGGATGGATCAGATTCAGAGAGGGAGGTGAGCTGAGGGTGCCGATATAATTGCACTGCTATTGCCTATTGGTATTTCTTTCATATCATATCTTTCTTTTAATTTAATTAATTAATAATACAGTCCAGTAGCTTTTAATACAGTAAGTAAGTAGTAGATCAGATAGTATTTTATTTTATTTTTATTTTATTTTTACATGTATGTATGTATGTATGTTAGAAAGAAAAATAAAACTGCACACCAGGTGTTTGACTTTATGATGATTTCGGATTTCCTCCTGATAGTTCTTATACATCATCATCATCGTCATCATCATTTATGAATGAATGAATGAATGTAAATTTGATTGAATTGATATACATATACATATTATAATTATAATAATACATTCTGACTATAATAATATATAATTTAATTATAATAATATATATTTTCAGAAAGAATCCCTAAATTAATGAAAGGCTAGGCTAGGTGGTCGTGTTCCCCAATCTCTAATATATATACAGTTTGTGCGTATGTGTGTGGTCATCATGTTAGTTAGTTTCTAACGACTTTAATTTGATCTTTTAATTAGTGACAGAAAAAGAACCCAAACATTTTTACAATTTCATCCCAATTAAGTGGTGTAATGTATGTAACCAGGTTACTATGTTAAATGCCTATTACACCTTGTTTACTTTATTAATTAATCATTCCGTTCTTCGGTAAACCCTTCAGAATTCATGGAGCCAGGGTAACGTAATATATATTTGTTGAATCTCAAGCCTTTTGTCTAGAAGTTACCTTGACAGACTGTAATAATACTACAATGCTGTGATTCTGATATAGATGAAAGATATATATAATTCAACATTGACAAATTAAATCCACAAAATATATATATATATATATATATATATATATATATTATCTCAAAATTTGTCAAACATCAGACTGTTTCATGTAATCCAATTTATGATCCATATACTTCTCTTCAGGTGTCCTGCAAGCATACAATAATGTAATCCAAAATGTGCAACTTTCTTTTAGCTCCAAAGGGTATGTATGGGACGACCGACTCTTCCTGGCTGGGAAGCGTTGAACAGCTTCGTCTTAGCTTCAGCATGCACATTATTATTATACCAACATAGGAATTAATAATATGTATTTGGCGAAAGTCAGAACAGTTGACTACTTGTGCGCATGCTCACTTGTATCTCGTCACCTCCCGGCCTCATTGACGTGAGAACTTGAACAAGTCATCCTCCAGCTAGCCCCTTGCTGGCTAACTTATCCAAGTCATATTTGGCTTGTGCAATGCAGTTATTTAACTGGTACACTAATGTAGAGAAGGGGTTTAATTAAGAGGATAACTAGGTTCTTTTTTAATCAAATCTATGTTTTTAGGATTATGCTATCCCATGCTTTTGTAATTCAGGGGATTAATTATCTTTTTCAATAAAACGTAACTTCAAGGGTCTACATGCCTGATGATACATGTCAATTTTATGTATATTTGTATAATATATAACTATATTATATAATATGTATTTATGGAAATTTCTTGTATTAGTATAAACTTCTCAGTTGCTAGAAAAACTACCATGCTCTTATGTGAATTTACTGCCCTCGAATTATTTATAATTATTGTCATGAATATCTAGGCATTTACAATAAAGTTAAGATGGAAAGCTGATTGACTTATTACAAATAAATCAAACAATGTTTCTACTATTATCCACATCTTGGCAAATGCAGAGCTTATTTCTGGAAATGCACAATATTAATGTAGGCTTTGATCACATTCTACATTGTCATTTTAACTTAAAAATCGTCAAAGCAGCTGAAATTTCTCAATCTGCTGATGTGAATTTTGTTGTAATCATAAAGAATTCCATTGAAAGAATTATCAAATTAGAGAATCCATGTAACAGGATTTATGATCCTTACATATAGGTTCTGATGTAGTAAAACAAAGAAATACAGCAATGGCACAATATATAAGAGGCAATTGACTTTTCTTGCTCAGAAGCGTCTAAACATCTTCAGTCTTTTTGGTATCCTTATGTATTTTGACCATGACACAACACAAGAAAGTTGGATTCATTGATGTTTTGTATGCATACACATATATATGTATCTTTCTAGTCGTTGACATGAGAACTTGCAGAAGTCACCATCCAGCTACAGTCAGCTCGTGGCTGACCGACTTATTTATACTTGCCTAATGTAATGCAACTACCTGATTCCCCAAAAGTGAAGTGGACAAAACTCGTAACATGCTATTTACAAGTTTTCACCTTAGCTTTTATTGAAAAAGTCATGTTGGACTACATGATTTATTTTGGCTCTAATCTGATGTTCTTTTTCTCAATATGTTGGATAAATTATGTTGCTATTATTAATGATCGTAGGCTCGTAGCAGTTCTTAATAGTTGAGATGTTAAACAAGATTGTTGCATTTTAACTTTTTGGGGGTGATTTGTAAACCGAATAAGTAGATGCATGCACCAAAATTATGCATTAAGGGTGTTGTAGCATTGCATCAATAAGGTAATGCATTGGTATACACATAAATTTATTTGATGTAGAATACACTTCCCTTTTACTTTTGCGCCTGAATGAGTTATTATTGTTACAAGTTGTGTCAATTGATAAATAAGCATCATATAGAGCAATGAGCTTTTGGTAAAGTAGAGATTCTTGATTACCCAAACATAATTGCAAGTAGAAACGTAAATCCTGGTATGAGGTTAAGAATTGCTGTGTCGGCTGTAGTAGAAGCATATTTAATACCTGCATACCGAACTAACTGTAGTACAGTTACTGTACCAAGAAACTGAAATGGATTGCTAAAAAGATTCAAGTTATGGGTCTTGAAGGTTGGTGCTTGATCTATTAAGCTGGAAGAGTGTCAATTAAGGGTGTGATTGCTTTGGCAACCTCCTCCATATATGGCCAAGTATATTTACATCTATGTTTCATTTGCAACTATCTTTTGCAAATCTTTAGTAGATTGCAGGAAACCAAACCAAATGATATTCAGGTTCCTAAGTATTTAGTATTACTTAGAGCTGAGGTATCATTAATAGATTAGTTATATATAATATTTATTTAAAAGATTTATCTACTAAAAATACCATGTAAATCTTTTAAATAAATTTCGATCTGATGGTACTTTAGAGCGTTATAAAGCTCGTCTGGTGTGTGATGGGAGTGCACAACAGGTAGGTATTGATTGTGGGGAGACTTTTAGTCCGGTTGTTAAACCGACTACTATTCGTACTGTTTTAACTCTTGCTTTATCTCGCTCCTGGTCAATACATCAACTGGATGTT
>JAOEHQ010044078.1:0-12022 GCA_025447715.1 Asclepias incarnata
TGCTCTTCAATACGAGCAGCTGAAGTTGACTCGTGGCGTGACAACATTAGTGGTCGAAGGGGGTTCACCAACCGAACCTAGTAATTAAAAGGGAGTTTAGTTTAGTTTAGTTTAGTTAAATGAATCTGTTCAGACAAACAGACAGACAGCCCATGGTTTATCCTTTTAATTTTGGTAAGTATTTATAGAAAAATATAACATGGCGCTTTGTTGCTATGTATCATGACCAATTTGATGGTTGAGAGTGTCGCGTTATGAATGATGTGCACTTGTAAAAAAAAAAAATGTATCATGACCAATTTTTTAAAATTACAAATTTAATCTCAAGCATAAACGCTTATTTATATTCTGATAGTTTTTTTTTCCTCCAAAGACCTAAATACACCTGTTTATCTCTTGATGTCTATTGTAAATTAGTTATATTTATGATCTTCAAAGTGTATTTTTATCAAATGATCTTCAAAATTTGTATAATCGTTTTATTCAGATTATGTTCAGATTTTTTTTATTGAACTTTTAAGTTGCATGTAAAATTAATATGTATTTTTTTTTATATAAATAAATAAATAAAAACAAATCAACAAGTAAAAGAATAAATGGGAGAAGGTGCATTTTAGATTTAGAGGTGGGGACCATTTTAAACACAGAAATTTAGACTATCCGGAGTGAGGCGTCCATTGGAAGCCTTCCATGAGGCGTCTTACGACACATGACGTCTAGTCATCCAAGGGACGTTTCCTTACTTTTTTGTTGGAGTAAGGCATCCATTGGAAGCCCCTTTAAGGACCCACTATATATTAATATAATAATACTACTATGGTAAAATACAAAAACATGTGCAGTGAGAACCCCACTTTTTTCAACAAGAAGTCTTTGGGGGACTGTTGTGGTCAGCAGAAAAGCTGCAAAAAGCAAAAAAAAAATCAGAGGAGCATGGCGTTTGATATCCGACGAGGAGAAGGTCAAAATAGTGGGGGACGCCGCCCGGGGCGGTGTAGGGGGCGTCCTCCAGGCGTTCTCCTACTAACCGACGCTCAAAAACGCTTTGCTCCGGACAGTCTTAGGAAGATGAGTCATCATCCACCTGGAACATATCTCTAGGCCCCTCAAATTAAATAAAGAGTTAATATTATTTCATATTCCTGGGGAATGTTGTATTATTAAGTTTCGCCCCTCTCATTTTTTTATATCATTACATACCCCTATGGTGACTTTTTGTATCACTATATATCCCTCACCCTAACGGACGTTAATGTGACTCCGTTAACCCCCTCATGTGCATTGCACATGAGGGTATTTTAGTCTTTTTGTACTCTCCCTTATTACTCCCCTTTCCATCTTATATCCCATTAAACAAACAAACAAACAAACACACACACACACACACACACACACACACACACACACACACACACACACTCTCTCTCTCTCTCTCTCTCTCTCTCTTAAACACCCACTCCCTCTTTCCCACTCAACTCCGGCAACCGCCACTGCCGCCGGCCACCACCGCGCCGCCGCCAGCACTCCTCCGGCAGACCACCGTTGCGCCGCTGCTCACCACCGCCGAGCCACCACCTTCAACAACAACATCCCCTTAGATGTTGTTATACATCATCACACCCTCCCATATCACTCCCATCTTCTACTTCGTATCTTCTGCTTCTTGATTCTCACTCCTCAATCCACCATCTTCTTCTTCTTCTTCTCCTACCTTCTCTCTACACAATCCACCCATCATCATCATCATTTGTTGAAAACCCGATCAGTAATGGACGCGGTGGTGATGGCCGGAGTTTTGTTTGAAAACCCGATCTGGGAATAGATGCGGTGGTGGTGGCCGGATTTTTAGCTTCACATTACCCATCAAATTGAATAAAGATATCGATTCTTCAACTTGGTGGTTGCTGCAAAGACACTGCTTTATTCTTAAGTTTTTTTTAAAAGAGAAAGGAAATGAATGGAGAGGAGAAAAATATAAAATGCATTCTTAAGTTTTTTAAGGCATGAAAAAGAAATGAAAGGGGATGATTAGTGGAGGAAGTTATATGTAGTTTTTGTCTCCTTTTTTCCTTTGAAAATTGAGATGATTTGAAAGGAATCTTTTCCTTTCTTTTACTTTTCATCCAACTAAAGAATACAAATAACATAACTCTGTTCTTTTCTTTTTCTTTCTTTTCAATCCCTTTCATTTCTTTTCCATATATTTAAAACTCAGCAATACAGTATGATGATTACCTTTTTTTAATTTGAAGAAAGTGCCATTAACAACAGCAGAACATGAGCGATTCATCATCGTATATGCCAAAACTCAAAAACAAGTGTATGCTTTCAGTTTCTTACTGCTGCGTCGACTCAACAACTAAAAATTACAAGATATGTTTTATGGGTTGCCAATATATATTTATTTTTCCCGATCCAGTTGGTATATTTGGAATATAGATTTTTATGTATTTTTTTTTATAGATTTATATGTATTTTTTAGATTATAGATTTTATGTATTTTTTTAGATCTATATACAACAACAGATGTAATTCTAAAATATATATATAATAACAACAGATGTATTTTTTTAAATTTATATGAAGTTTTTTAATGTTTTTAATTCTGAAATATATATAATAACTACAGATGTAAAGATATATATATATATATATCGTATTATGTTTTAGATATAAATATATATATATATAGATATAGATATAGATGTAGATATATATGTATATGATACAAATGTAAAGATATGTATAGATATAGATATAGATAGGTAGAGATGTTAGTTCTTGGATCTGGAAAAGTAAAGAAGAAGAAAAGAGTGTTTTAGAGGTAAAAGGACAAAAATATCCTCATGTGCATTGCACATGAGGGACTTAACAGAGCTCAACTAATGTCCGTTACTGTGAGGGGCGTGCGCTGATACAAAAAGTCATCATTGGGGTATGTAATGACACAAAAAAAATGAGAGGGGTGAAACTTGATAATATGGCATACCCCAGGGGTATGTAATGAAATTAACTCTTAAATAAATAAAGATCTTAATAAAATAAAACAAAAAACCAGCCCTTCTCAACATCGAGGACCCGACCCGACATGAAAAGAATATGTAAATTCAAATTTTTTATATTGTAGTTACTAGAGTTAATTTCATTACATACCCTGTGGTATACCATATTATCAAGTTTCATCCCTCTCGTTTTTTTGTGTCATTACATAACCCTAAGGTGTAGGGATGGCAAAAAAATCCGAACCAGACGGGGAAACTCGATATCCGAAAAAATTGGGTCGGTTCGGGGCAATTATCGAGTTTTTTTCAGGTTTTGGGGCAGGGACCGGGGCATGCTTACCGACCCGACCCGAACCCGATAAGATATATATATATGCTCTGGTTAAAATAAAACAAATATTAAGGTAAAACAAATAAAACAATCATATTTCCTTAACTGAAAATCATTGTGCATCATAAAAATCTTTGTGCATTATTTTATATACTTGTACTCTATGAATCTTCGTGCATCAGTTTTATCATGATCTAATGGTCAAGATCTTATCTTATTTGTTTTACTTTAATACTTGTTTTACAATAACAAACCCCTTAATATATATATATATATATATATATATATATATATATATAAAATAAACATTAAATAATAAGTTAAAAATAGTAATGTTTAAAAAATTCAAAATTTAAGACACTATATAAATGTTTTATAAGGTAGTATAGATATTTTGATTTAATAGACACGATCACACAAGGTAAAAAAGATACGCACGTTACCGCGAGTTTTTTTTTAGAGTATTATATTTTTATAATATCAAAATAAAAATAAAAAATAATTATAAAAAATTATAAAATAAAATAAAAGAAAATTCTTTTTACATCTTTTTAATTAAAAATTATATGCATAGGGTTTACTAAAGGGATTAGTTTCTGAGAATATAACTAACTATGGCCAAATGATCATAGTAGGAACGAACAAAGATTTTGTGCATTTAAGGAATAAACTTTGTAAAAATGTTCAAATCATTAACCGACCAATCAAAAACTTGCACGTGGCAGCTCATATGGTTTGCCACGTATACACTTTTACATGATTTGAACAATTTTACAAAGTTTTTTCCTTAAATGCACAAGATCTTTGTTTATTCCTACTATGACCATTTGATCATAGTTAATTACATTCCCAGAAACTAATCCATTTACTAAAAATCATATATCAATATAGTAAATAATGATAACTATAATAATAATAATAATATCAAAGTACAGTATATACATAACTTTATAAGTTTATAAATAAAATATAATTCAAATAATATATAAACATCATTTTGATACATAATTTAAAATCGTAGTAAATAATAGGGATTAATATCTTAAAATGTAAACAATTTTACACGATTTGTCATAGTGTGTATCGAACTTCAATCTTATGCATTGTATGTAATGAACTTTTAAATCCCGGTTATTATATGTACCCGACCAATTAAAAACTTACAATGCTGAGCAACACATCAATTATTTGTGTCATTAAAATTGGAACAAAATTTTGTGTCATAACCGAGCAGTCTTCACACTCCTAAAACTATCAAACGCATCATAGCTTCTCCTCCTCCAAACTTTATTTACATTTATCGAACTTAAAACACTTCTCGAAACTCTCCTTGAAAGCTTTCTTGTAAGGTTCTCAATGAAAATTAGTACCTTACACAAAGTGAACTTTATTGAAAAATACATTACACAAAATAAACTAGTAATGTAATTACAGTGATGTAATTGTCCAAAAAAATTATATTATGCAAAGTGAAATTTTTTGTAAAGTGCATTATATATAGTTAAATAATATGTAAGTACAATGATTGATTTGTTAAAAAAAAATACATTATACAAAATAAACCTTTTTAAAATGTACGTTACACAAATTGACTTTAACCCTTATTTATAGGGAAGTAATATTTGTACCACACAAATTGATTAACTTACCACATAGTACAAATATTATGACGTACTGTACAAACAGTTAATACACAGTTGTGACAAATTAATCAAGTTATGTGGTATCAATATCAATTCCCTTTTTTATAGGGTGTTGCTATTTAAACACCCATCACACACCATTTACACGCCCCGTATATATGTATACGGGGCGTATACACATGCATTAATTAACGTGCGTCCAAAAAAACATTTAATGCGCCTATTAAATATGTTTGTCTTACCTTTATCAACTTTTCATTTATCATCTGTTTTTAATTTTTACTGTTCATAAATGGACGGTTGGCCCTTGCGATAGGTTACACCGTATTATGGTATTGATACAACTTTTTTAATCAAAATTTTCATTTCGTCTTTTTTTTTTCTCGGTTTACATAATAATTCTTTATATCATATTTTCATCCACATACAGTAGTGCGTACCGAATTATCATTAATTAAACTTTTTTTTCGTCCCATCAAACTTTAAATGGTTTTTATTTTTGGTCTTTTTATTTTATTTTTCTTGTTTTTCTAACGGTGTAACTTCATTAGGATGCTTTATATTATAGTACCACCATTTTTAATTCTTTTCTTTAACTTTAACCTTAAATGCTTTTTACTTTTTGATCCTTGAATTTTTTAACCTTTTCTTTTGTCCTTTTAATTAAAGGTGTTAAATACAATGCTTTGATTTTTGTGTGTTCTAAACGAGATTTGTTTCGCTCCCATTGCGAAGCATGGGAAAAATCTACCTCATTAGAGTTAATGATATTCCATAATCCACCTTAGCACTAATTAATTTTCTTATATCATTGCTATTTGTCCACTAAAGTTTTAATTGCTCAATAGTATATATGTTTAGTGTGTTACATTTTCAAAAGTCAAATTTACATGTACAAATATTAGATCATTAAGATGAATGGCCCCGTCATTTATTAAAAGTAAAATAACGACATGTGAACTCGTCCCTGATCCACAGACGAGTCACGGACGAAAAAGAGACGAGTCGTAGTGGATGCTCTTAGCGATATTATGCATCGCCACGAGTCTTAAGTCTTAACCTATTATTACTATAACTGATTTTTACTTATCATATTTTTTTTTTAAATGGCAGAAATTTTTACTTATCATAAGTAAATGATTAAAATTGTTTAGATACAACAAAATGAATCAAGTAAATAATAAAAACAACTTGGTAGCTACTATACACACACGACCTATAAGAAACAATGAAAAAAATAATTTATAAAAGTTTTACCGGGTTTTATGTAAAGGAATTGTACGCATATAATCATGGGAAAAAATCATTGCTCATAGCATAATTTTTCCAGTGTATTATATTATGTTTCACCTCCTTTAATTAACTTTTAGATTTCGTTCTCTCAAACTTTAAACAATTATATTTTTTTGTCCCTAAAGTTAATCTCATTATTTTTTCTTACCATGTTTTTCTCTTTTGTTTATTTAGCGGTGGCACATACGTGATGTTTCGATTTTAGCCCTTATCGCGGAGCACAGGTACAGTTTTCTAGTTATATAGAATACCGAAAGAAGGTTTGAAGCTACGATTTTTCTCTTTGAGAAACAATGTCATGATTTCTTTCGACCTGAAATCTTTCTCAATGGAAAGTTTAAAATCCATCCATGTATACAAATATGACAAATTTTGAAAATCCATTGTCATATTTAGGAAGATGCATCCACATATTTAGTAAGTCCTTAGGAAAGATGCAACAAACTTTACATATATATAAAAAAAAAAAAAAAGAGTACATTTAGGTATAACTTTCTAACTGACTTTCGATATAATATGTGTATCAGATATATACGTGTATGCATAATGTACAGAGTTATATGCATCGATCTTAAGTTATTAGACCTTTCATGGCTCCCAAATCCTTGTTCCTGTGTACCTTGTTAACATTCTCATTATCTTTCTCTAGAATCTCATCCGCCGGATTGAAGTATGAAGTGATTAATGAAGTCCCAAAAACTCCCGGGGGGATCAAGTTCACAGAAAAAATCGGCATTCCGTACACAAAAGAAATATTGCCTAAATTGACAAACTTCATATGGTCCACCATCTTGCAACAAAACAGTACGTCAGATCGAAAGCCCTTGGATACTATACAAGTTTACATCAGAGAGTTCACAGATGCAGCAGGTATCAAATGGGGACACAGCAAAATTAATGTTAGTTCCAATTATTTGGATATCGTCCAAGGAGACCTGAAATGGGACTTCACGTCTGTTATGTACCACGAAGTGACCCACGTCTTACAATGGGATGCGGAGGGTAAAACCCCTGTTAATCTTGTAGAAGGTATTGCGGATTTTACGAGAATAAAAGCAAATTACATGCCACCATCCTTTGCAAAGCCCGGGGATGGGGATAAATGGGACCAGGGCTATGCTTTCACAGCCCGTTTTCTGGAATATTGTGATGGGATCTTTCCAGGATTTGTGGCAAAGCTTAATAACAAGATGAGGAAGACTTACGATGTTTCGTTCTTTAAAGAGTTATCAGGGAAACCTGTGGAGCAACTTTGGAAGGAATACAAGGCTAAACATGTGAAAAAGAATTAAACAAAATAAGTTATAATATGCACAAAATGCCTTGGTGTGTGTATGTTGTATATAATGTATAGTGAAATAATAATTTAATTTGAAGTCCAGAATAAACTTATTATATGAACTCGTGTAATCCTGTATGTGCTAAAGTGATTAAGGATTTGCAACTTAAATGCGAAAAGTGTTTACATACATTGCATTCAAATGAGGTTTACATAGGCTTCAATTCGTTGAAACAAGGTTCCATTGTGTACATATATAGGATGTGCATCAACACTTTTTCATATTGCCTTATCCAGTTAACCTTTAATACATCGTACGATATGCGGAGCGCACACTTGTCTGGACTTTAATACAAGTTAAAATGCGCCCCATAGCAGGGTCAAGGACCATAGCCCTTTGTGGCCAATGGTTTTCGCTCAAAATTGATCAGGATCCAACCTTTCTTTTCTCACCAACTACCAATCAACATATGTCTTTTTTGGGTAAAAAGGATTTACTCTGGTTAGCTTAACATATATGTCTTTCGTATATGATATAATTTCACCCAACGAGTATTGAAGTGTTCATTTGTGCTGTATCGATGTCATTTGTTTGGATTAGTAATCGTAGAAAAAAAGGTAGATTAATGTATTAGTCCAACTTATCTTATGTAATTATTTGCCGTAGCTTTTGGTGACTTGCCGAAAGCCATTTTAATATATAATATTTGATGTTAAAAATATATAAAAAAAAAGAACATGACGAAATATCAATTCTCTGTGTTTTAAGCTCTCATTTTATCTCCAGAAAAGTGTGGAAAATGTCTTTTTAGTATTTGAAAATGTATTTTCCCACTCGGAATGTAAAATCCTGTCTAACCCACCTGTTGTCACCTCTAGTGCTCACCATTAAACCGATTAATTTCATTGATTAACAATTGACAAACTGATACGGTTACAGCCCACAAACTATTCTACTAAATCAGTAAATTCTAATACATAATCAAATGTTAACCATATTAGCTAATGCCAATCTTTAAACAATTTATCATCTCTTTTCAACATCTCCAAGATGGCTTCTGCATTCCTCAAATCTTGGCTCTCTTCTTGCGACTCGTCTTCAACACCTTGAGAAAAGTCAACGCTCGTGTAAGTGCGAACCCCTGGTCCGCGGCCTTCACAATCCTTTGACCTGCCCTGTTGTGCTCGTCTCACTTCCTTTTGATGCTCGGTTAGTTCTAGCCTTTTCCTCTTAGATACATTAGACCCTGCATCTTTCACTTGGTCATCCACAAGTTCTACTCTTTTCACACATCGGTTTAATGTTGTGGTGACTTTATGTTTCTTCGGAGGACTAATAGCAGCATCTATTCTCGAGTACCTCTTTTTGCAAAGGTTTATTTTGCCATTTTGTGACAGCTTGTCCAAAACAGGAAGTAAGTTTTGAGGGTAGTCTAGCTTGATTTGTTCACCATATGTTAAATTCCAAAAGGTGATGGTTGCATTAGAGATTATAGAATTTGGGTGATCAAGAGTTGCTTCGAGTAGGGTTGCTTGAAGTTTTAGAAAGGTCGAGTTGAAGTTTATTGGTGGCCAACAATGTTGCAAAGATTTGAGGGTAGCGATCCATAATTGATGGAGTTGATAGATTGTGTTTTCGTGTTGTAGTTCAAGATCTGATAGCCATTGAAGCAACGGAACGGATAGAATCTGGATAAACAATAGAAAACAAAGTGGATAATGTCTTAGGATTTCTGATAACCATGTGCACCTTCATAACAGTTTTGTTTCTGCTGATCTACTAGAAAAACAAATGTCTAAATTTTATATTTCTTTGTACTATAAAATGATTTTCAAAGTACACACTTGGATTGAGGTGGCAATTTCACCAGTTTACTATGCATGGATGGATTGGATTAGGAGTAATTGAGTATATTGTATGTCTAATGGGTCATACACATAAAATTAAGAAAACTATCTTTGAAATGGTCCAAAGTCTACGCATAAAACTTTCTAAACCATTCAATTGCATTGAAATAATATAGTTTCAGTAATCATAGTTGTTTTATTTTTCTGTCCTCGTGGTATCTGGATTTTAACCGACGAATCCACCAGGTCCGAGTCAACAGCCACAAAAACTCGATCAGGTAAAGCTCTTCAAAAGGGAAACCGGCGTAGCCACACAAGGGTGGTAAAAAATTATTTTGAGTACTAGCCAATGTTTGAACCTAGGACCTCCAATTCCCCAATATTTTAACTCAATTTCGATAACCATTTACACAACAAGTTTTAGTCATACACAACCAATGATATGCTTTAACATAGTTGTACATTGTGCAGTAAACTATTTGTACTTGTACTTGTTGTGTATGGCTAAAAATTTGAAAACCCATGATGGTTGGTAATCATATTTGACCCAGTAATTATTTGTAATTTTCTTTTCGTATTCTTGGACAAAATGTTTTAGATCAACCCAACCAATCCATTTTGCCACATCTACTAGTGAACCATGTATTCCCACCAATGCAAAAAGACATGACACATGCATGCATATATACAATTAAGATCATCTAAGAGAAATACTAACCTCAACAAATGGAATAATATCTTCATCAAAGTGAAAAGATTCCATGATGCGTACCAATGTTGAAAAGACCCTGAAATTATTTTACAATCAGATAAATACCAAAACACAGATGGCCTGTCAAGAAACTTAATCAACTATAAATATCTAGTCTTTTTATACAATAATCAGACTCAAAAGAACATCAAGCCTGACGACCTACCAAATGAAAGTGTTATTGACCACAATCACGGGATGTAGGTTTACTAACGCACCTGGAGGTTGTATCAAGAATCTGCAGATTTTCTTTTGCTTTTACTTCTCCATATGACACACTTAAAAACCTACACAACTCAACCAGGAATATAAAATAAAATCGATATCTTCGATTATTTGTAAGAAGTGGGCAAATTTAAGTTTAAAGTTTCCCAGAAATTTTTTTCTACTGACCTGGCAGCACGATTCAGGCTGGTTTTGGTGCTATGAGATCTCTTATGATCATCAACATCATTATTCTTTCGAAATATATCTGATGATGATTTCAGAACATGTTCAAGAACACATGTTATGGCATTTCCACAGAAGAGAAGAAATTCATAACCCTGAATCTTTTCTGTAGAATCTGCCTTGGAATAGTTTTCAAGAAACTGATCAAGAACTTGAAACAATCTGTCACAGTACTGGAAAGACATGTAAAGTGACTTCCATGGTTCAACAACTTGTACAACATCAATATTCTTTTGTACTCCCGATGAGAAAACAACAAAAGGGTAGGCCAAGAAACGAGAGATCACAAGATCCAAAGAGTCATCAAGTTCTGATTTACCATTTACGTGATCTTTCAGGGAATTTGCTATAATAATCCAAATACTTAAGCAATCGGGTATCAAGAACTTGTACAATAAACATGTCAGCATGTGAAGAATTTCATAAGAATCATAAGACTCCAGCAATAAAGTTACATAGCGAGACAGTTTCTGTGCATAGAAACTTTGATCAACTATATCATGGAAGTAGAGTACTACAATATACACCACTGGTGAAACCATGTTTGTTTCCTCATTCATTTGATTCAAGTTTTCAGTGAACTTGGTGTCAAGTTTCATCTTGTAAAGAGGAGATCCCAAAATCGACGGTTGTAATTCCTCGGTAACAATTTCTATAAAGTCAAGAGAAGTTTGACCAATACCACCTTCAGATATCTTCTTTAGACTTGTAATAATGGTATCGATGCATGACATAACCTCACTAAAAGGAACACTTGATCTTGATAGATTAGATCGAACTCCTTTCAATGAAGAGCGGAATATTCTTACAGCAACATCATAAGCCCCGTGTCTGATAAATAAAAGAACCATTTGTACAAAACAGTCAAACTGACCTAATTGCCAAGGCATCCATTTAACGGGGTAATGCTTTGCATCTATTTTTGTTGTTAACGCATAGCTATCAATAAGATCCACACAGAAATTCCATGACCACATATTTTTAGTGTCAGGTCCAACTCGAAAGACCACTTCCAGCATTGGATCTAGAACGGTTTTAATGACTGAGGAATGGTTAACAAAAGTATCAAGTTTGTGAAGTAAATAATTCCAAGTATTCATGCAGGATGAGTGAACTGATAAATCGCACTTGCTTGACATGATTCCTATTAGGGGTGTCATTATGAGTTTAATGCTTTTAGTTAATCCACTGGCTTCAAAGATACCATTAATATCTTCATATGCCACTTCTGTTCCAGCTTCTGTTGTAGATTCTTGTACTGGCAGAATGATCAACGCATCAATCAAAGCTTCCCAGGCAACCTGCAAGAGGAAGTACTTGTGTCATGAAATACTTGTGCATAGAGGTGGCAAAATTGGCAGATTGGGTAACAGATCAATATGGGTGTTTGTGAAAATGGGTCATTTTAGTGCAGGTCAGGACAAC
>JAOEHQ010044089.1:0-12021 GCA_025447715.1 Asclepias incarnata
ACATTCTCTCTCCTCCTTTTACCCCTCAAAATGTAGCCAAGCTAGCTACATTACCAAGTAGCCAAGTTTTGCCCATATATATATCATCTAAAAATAATATATAACATCACACACATTTTCTTTTTAACCCCCTCTTTCTCTTTCTATTTAATTATTGTTATTATTTTTCTTCTTTATTTAATTATTATTATTATTTTTTGTTAAATAAAAGTTGTCATCGTCGTACACATTGCATTCACTCGGCCATTTCAATATATATATATCTATATTTATATATAACCTGCAACTATCTCTAAATTTATTTATTTTTTATTAAGTAACGTCAACTATCTATATATACTGCCACGTACACGTTCCTCCTTTGCTTTTCCTTGGGTGTAACTCACCGAAAATACAACACCAAAACTCGGCGCCGAGGCCCGGCGGCGGTGTTATCGCCGGCCCCGGTCGACACCGATCCCATAACCGAGGGTACTCCCTCCCCCTGACCATTGTATCCCTGTATGTCTCTCCTATAGGTATACTGTTGTCTACCAGCCACAGTCCTAACGTGATGCGGTCCAATTGACATGTAGCGAAATTAATTAATACAAAAATTATATATTCAAGATATGGTCATGAAGTTGAAGACGACGAGTACGTGAGAGTTACTTTTAATTAATTGGTCAGATATATATACTTAATTAATTGCTCAGTTTATGCGGGTGTGGCTTAAGCTTTTTGGTGGCTTTAAACGAGATCAATTTTGGGGGCCTAGTTTATTAGCATACAAAGTAAAGTAAAGCTGTGTGAGGTTTCCGTCGATTCCCTTTTCTTTTTTTTTAAAGGAAAGCTGAAACTGGAAGGGTAAAATATACATAAAATATTAAGCTCAAATATACAAAATATAAAACATTAAGCCCATTATGTAAAATATGGGGCCCTAGACTTTTGGGGCCCAAAACGAATGCTTAGTTTTGTAGTACTGTAGGGCCGGCCCTGAGTTTATGTATATATGTAGCAAAACTGCATGTAAATTAACTTAAAGATCATATCAACTAACTCGATCTATATATCTATGGAAATTATATAACAACACATGCAGCATATATGTTAACATCCGGCCATTTGCAAGAAAACCCACAAACAAAATGATATTTAATTAGACATGATAGGCAGGCATGCATTTATATATATATAGCTTCAGCAACATAAAACAGTGAAAAAGATCAAGCATATATAACTTGGTGTGGTAGTATTTTTACATGCAAGTGATCGATATAGGCGGGCATTTTTACATATATAGCTTCGATCAGGTACATCAGACTTACTGTTTTCGTGACACGAGCTAACCTGTATGGATACAAACTGATCTATATATATATATATATTAGTATTTTACACAACTTGGTGTTTTTTTACGGCCTCTTTGATTTTGTTTTAATGGCTAATAATTAATTAATGAATACCCTTTCTATGCCTTACAGCAAACCTATTGACTAAAGCAAGAGCATTACTAGTGACTTGTGAAACATAAACCATCCTCTTGGTGACAACATCCTTCACATGTCCATTCATGGAATCATCAGCAAATCCCCTGCCACATATGTTTTGGTTAGTAAGGGCTGAACCGACCCAAGTTTCAACGTTGCTCATGTGCCATTCGAAATCCTGACCTTTGGATTGAGCCATCTTTTGAAACTCCTTAACCGACTGGCTTAGACTTGCAACACTGTTGGTCATGGTGCTCATACAGTCTTTCACAGCTTGGTATTCTCTGGGTTTTATTCCACGGATGCGGGCCAGTTTGGAAATGAAAGCGGATGCTGACTTGGCGTTGTTCAGGCTGACTGAAATGGCTGCTTTGGCGAGGTGGTGATCACTTCCTCCAATAGAAGCAGCGTAGCTAGAGAGACAGGTTACACAGAGGGCAGGGTGCAGGGTAGCCCTGCAGGAGGCTTTGATGAAGTCTATGGTGTTGGGTGCGGTGGCGCCACTGATGGAGGTGTATGGAAGGGTCACTAAAAGAAGTAGCAAGTAAAAGCCAACTTTTTCCATATGTAAAGAGTGTTTTAGGAAGCTTTTGGCGCTGAGAGTGCAAAAAGGTTGTAGTGAGATTTTTGTAGGAACGAGTATGAGAGATGTCAAGGGATGAAGTTAACAAGAGGGGTAGGGTGCTTTATATAGTGACCTCAAGAGTTGACTGATAGTATTTGAGTTAATCAGCTTTAGGACCAAGTTAACCACCACCTAACTTGAGTCAGCTTAAAAATTCTAGACAATTTAGTGTGTTAACCTTAAAAATGTGTGTATAAGCCATGTCTAAACATTTTTAAACATGATCTAAACAGTTTTAGAGTTAATCAAGACATGATCTAAACACAATTTTAGGGTTAATCAAGACATGGTCTAACACATTAATGTTGTACGTACGTGTTAGAGACCTCAATTATATATAATTCTTATTAAAATATAACTTTGGGGTGTGAGGGAGGTTTACGTGTAATCGTGGAGGGATTAAAGCAAGCAGCTCCCAATTTGGAAATCATGTAAGATGTTTGTTAATCTTTTATCAACTGTAATGGTATATTCGACAATCACTTTTTGTAAACACTTAGGTATAGTAACAGTAGGTGATTATTGTGTCTGTTATGAATTTTACCAAAATTTATCAAAATACTTGGTCATAGATCAAGTGACTACCTGCCATTAATTGCTTATGGGGGGCCCCATTGTGGGGAAGCTTAACAACAAATTGACACGAGTTCTATCCTCGTCGCAGACCGGATTTAATCGACTCATGTGGTGGTATTCGTTCAGGTGTACTTACCTCGGTACACTAAAACCTTACAGAGTGATTATATAGGAACCAATACGATACAAATGATTAAGGGATTTCTTCCGATATACCCTTATAACATGGTAATATGGGTAGATTAACCAATGATGTACTCTTGTAACTATCATCAAACAATAATTATAATTTGGTATCTAAAAACGAAGTTTGTTTACACAATGTTCATTCTTTACTAACATATTAAGATCGGCAGTGAAATTCGAATAGACTACCTAGTTGGATAATATGAACGAACTGAACGTTCTTATGAAAGAGTCACATCAAAGGCTGGATCCGAAAACTAGAGGATTTATTATGTGTAAGGATACATTTTGCATAGACGTCCTGAAATAAAATAAAAACCCCTTGTCTATAATATGGCTATAAATCTATAATATGGGTTCTAAAATAAGTAGCAATTTTTTCCTTTTTATATATAATCCTGATTAATTATATACCTTTAAATGCAACCTCGTCTATTCATTACTTGGGATATGCGTCAAAGTGTCAAACTTACCTATCCAAAAGTATAATATAATAAAAACAAGTTTGACTTTGTAGCCGGCGGCCTTAAGGAAAGTCAACCTTCCAATTAAGTCTCTAACCACTATGTGTAACAACGTTGTGTTACTGTTACCAAGAAAAACCATCAAAGGCATTCGGTTGAGATGGTTAAGGTGTTGAACTTTGGTACAAGCGACTGGGTTTTACCCTAGACGTGGAACTAAGTGGGCTAGGGGCTTTGTGTGTCTGGTTGGGCCAGTATGTGTGTATCTTTAGCCTTTGGGGCGCCGCATATGAAGTACTCGACATTGTCTTAGGGGGCTTTTGGGGTTGCGTTTTGAAAATGGATTTTGCGTTTTCAAAACTCATGTCTCTACCTGTTTTTCCAAAATTGTGTTTTCTCTCTATTTAAACGCAGATAATCACTTTTCTAGCCAAACATTTTTTCTGATTATTTGTATTTTATAAACGTAATAATCAGATAATCACTCCAACACGCAATTCCAAACACCCCACCAAGAAAAACCAGCCTGTTTAATTACTAACCGTGAAAAGTAACTAATAACGATTAACTCTTTAAAAGAAAATCATATAAAATGAAATGCCAATTGTGCATGAGATTAACTATTGGAAATAGTCAAAGATTCACTTAAGAAATTGAAGAACCATTATATCATTTAATTACAACTAATAAATACTTATTTAGACAGCTGGTTTATGAGTGTGCAAAGGCGAAACTGCGTGTTAATTAGAAGTACAATATTTGTCGGTATTGAGTACCCTAGATATAGAAGAGACAACGCACGTCGAAGGTTCACGAAATTTCTTGATATATTTTCAAGTGGGATATATATATATATAAAATAATATTCCTAAGTCCAAGCTTCGTTTGTTGTAAACTATATATCTCTATATATGACAAAAAGAGGTCATCCACGTTTCTTTGGCTGTCTTAAATAACCTAACTACTACTAAAAATAAATAAATAACATATCACCTTCCCAAGATTTTTGTTATTCCATTATTTGATTTCAACCTTACGAATTTAGTGGACTACAAAAAGTAGTACTTCATAATATGAATAACATGTATAAACTTGAGATGTTTTTTTACGTTCAGGTTCAGGTTGCGACGAAACACGAGTCTAGCTCTAACTCAAGATGTACACGGTCTAACCGAGATATCTATGATCATTTATGTTTCTTGTTTCTGACCAAACCAAAATATCTAACAAGAAAAGTTTGAACCTGAAACCCAGCTCTTACTAAGGTATGGATGACATGATGTATGATCACAAATAGTACCTTATTACTGTCTTATGAATAGTGTAGGGCGGGGAATGAACTAGGTGGCGCTAAGAATTTGTTGATTGTGATAAATACAAATAAAATAATCAAGTTTCTCGATCTCAACAGGTCATGCAGATGGGTAACACTGTCATATTATGAATCAATAATAATTTACGTACAACCACCACATGATACTTCCTGAAATTAAGGGAGAATAATGTCCAAGTTGATTTCGCAAGTAGGTTGCTACTAGATCACGACAGATGAACAAGATAAGCACAACTATATATGAAAACTAAAAGATTAAGATAATGACGATGCATGACCAATCCATCAATAGATGGAGTGGTACCCGTTACCAATACAGCATGGGCCCACATGTGAAGTTGAAAGACGCGGGTATTAAGTGAAGGTATTTCAACGACATAAAAAAACCTTACGGGGAGGTCATGATGATGTATGAGTAAAATAAAACCTACAACAAGCTATGTAAAAGTGACTTGACTGACAGTAGAAACATCCTTTGTATGGCAAAGAAAGATCGATTTGCATGTTTATGATCATATATGACGACTTATTGCTACAAAATAAAATAATGATCGCGTTATACTCTAGTTTATCAGTATAATTAGAGAAGTTTGTTTTTGGGTTGGTAATTTGTATGTTTAGAGTAGATAAACCAACTATATATGACCTCGATCAGTACGTTTAATCAGGCTAATAAATTAGTCCGTCCATGATATAACCACAAAAGATGTATATTAATATTTCCTTTTAAGATGCACTTTATTAAGGGTATATTAAATTCAATAGATTGATATCTGGGTTAAATTTCAATCTTAAGGCCGGGTTGTACGTGAATCAATATATATGTTCAGACGTAACCCGCCTATCAATAACAAATTAATAGAGGCGGCTTTGTTTAATGGTCGGTCTGGATCAAGATCAATATATGTCACAAAGAACTCCATAATCAATACAACGAATTGCATATATAATAATTTAGTTCTAGCAGCACATTCATCGACTATATATATATGGTATTTAAGCTGTAAATTAAATTAATTAACAGAATCTTTGAATAGTTTAAAAATCACTACCACATATGATATGCTTCATAATATTGTACGTGTAGTTATATAGCCAAGAATATTCTCTACCTCAACAACACTAGACAGTATAGTACTTGCGCACAGCAGACCGAATCTTGTCCATGTACTCCGCTGCTTTTATCTGCATATATGATTGAATAAATTATCCATACCAATTAATAAGATCAAGTAATTTATACTGATTAATTATTTAGTTATGGTATATATATAGAAGAAGATGGTAACTAATTAAACTATCTTCATGTACTCGATCTGCTGCTTCTATATACATAATAATAATAATAATAATAATAATAATGGTTAGACATTTTGTATCAATGGAACAATTGAGTTGCTTACTTTTCTTGTGAAAGTTCAAAGTTCGTTGATTATGTATTTCATATTAATTCTACTCCAAAGTATTTACCTCTACTTTAGTAACACCCTTTACCTGGTCATTCTTGAGAGCGCTTGCTATGTTTTCATCAAGGAGTGCCAACAAAGATCTATTGATCTCATTCCTTTCCACCATATCCAGTAACTGATTGATGAAACAACTATTAGTATTGTTAAAATAAGTTACTTTTAAGAGAAATGAAACAGATTTCACTTATTGCGGGTCACATACAGTTGCTTGCACGTCCTTTGATGTCAAAATTTTGTTTAGGTTGTCTTTCGCCTTCACTATGTTAGCTTGCAGTTTATCATACGCCGCTGCAAAACATAAGCCAGAAAATACTTAAAACTTTAGAGGGTTCACCAAACAGAGTATCTAGAGGAACTCCAAACAATTATCATTATATAAATCTTTACCTATTCCTTCAAGAAGAGCCTTTTGGAGAGCCTCCAACTCAATCACTCTGTCTTCCATATCCTACAATACATATATCCACGGTACTCACATTAACGTGGACCCACAAAAATTAAAAGTTTCATATCGTAAAACTAGAAAACAAACCTCTGTTTTCTGAACAGCAAACCGAAGCTGTCCTAGTTCTAACTTTAAGTGAGAGAAAAATTCATCTGTTAACCTGAAAATATCAATGTTACTATAGATGTGACTGCGACACTAATAATTCCAGCTATCCAACCATACAGTTTGTTAAAGACACACATAATTAACCTACATAGTATATAACAAATTCAGAACAAATACTCCTTTTCATTAGAAAAAGTAAAGGACCATGGTCAGATAAAGTAAATCTAACTTTACCAGTAATATCTACGCTAGTATACAAGCGATAATTGTTTGGAAATGTATTCAACTTTGGTCCAAAGTCTATTGTATGTATCCAACTTAGAACGCTTATATTATATTCAACTTTCACATATTGTTATCGTATGTAACCGATATTACCTTTGCTGGCATGGAAACTTGTATGGATGCCACATGGTGGATTATACAGATAACGCATCAGTAAAAGTCTATTGTATGTATACATGGAATAACAATATTTAAAAGTTGGATACACACAATATAAGAATTCTGATTTAGATACAAACAATAAACTTTGGACTAAAGTTGAATAACTTTTCAAGCACTTAACTCACAATAAATTTTAAACAATGGTCTTAAATTTAAAGAAGAGCGGATGTCATCCTTAAATAATCACTTGATCTAATTTCAACCAACCCTACAGAAGCAACACAACACACATAGTACTATAAAGGGCATAGATTTTTTTCCTCTTTACTTCATCCGCATCGTTCATGGTACCGGTGCAAGGCTAGTGTAATTTTAAATGTTAGCAACATCGGTTTGGTGATAATCAGATTGATTTAGAACCCCTAGGGTGGTGGTCTAGTGGTTGGGCATGTGTTTCCAAAAAGGGTGAAACTCCTTGGAGGTCACAGGTTCAATCCCTGACTCCTTAAAAAAAATATCCTAGTGGCCACAGAGGTTCACCTGCTCTGACTTCGGGCTTGCAAAAACGAGTCAGTTTTTAGGATTGGTCTGCTCGCAAAGCGAGTGGGACACCCAAAGTTACCAAAAAAAAATAAAAAAGCATATTGATTTAGATAATGCAAGGCTAGTGTAATTTTAAGTAGTTACACTAACACATTTGATTGCCTAAGGTTACAGGAAATCTACTACAGGATAATAGAAAGCATGTACACCAGATTTTAGGCAGAATATCAGAGCCCGGAATTGGAGACTGTTAAAGGCGAGTTCTGCTTTGGAAACCAAATTCTGGATAACTCAAAGCATATACTCTCCGTTTTAAGGCAGAATATCAGAACCCAAAAGCATATATGAATATATATTCGTTCGTGAAGAGATGTGTGTTTTGGCAGGAAAATTAGCTGGGGGGCAGGAGTTGTGTGTTTTGGTGAAATTGGCCTTGCCCATAGACTTGTCAAGGGGCGCACGCAGTTAGGACCAGAATCATACTAGCTTATACTACATTCTTGGTAAAAAGCGTATATACATAAACAACAAATAAATAAATAAAACTGAAATAAAGGGAACTTACTTAAGCCTCATTCTAGCAATCTCTAGTTCAAGCTCTTGAGCTTCGGTATCCAGAAAATATTCAACCAACTCTGCATGACTCTCTGGGACACGCCTAGACTAGATATATATATATATATATATATAAATAAAAACCAAACATATATATATATATTAGAAATTATTAATTATTATTATTATTCAAAATTCGTAAATAAAAATTAAAGATGAGATGAGATGTTATTTTAAATAAGATAGTATATAGATAGGATAGAAACCATTCGTAAAGCACGGCGACGTTCCTTTTCTTGTTGGAGTTGACGTTGAAACTCTTCGCGAGCCTCGGAGTCTTTCTCGAGACGTCTCTGGAATTCACGTCTGGCTAAATGGCCTGTGCTCGGTGGACCCAATATCCCCTCTGGATCCTTCCTTCACCAACATCATCATCATCATCATATGACAAATTAACAACACAAATAACTAACTAGTACTATACTGTGTGTATATATATATATATAATCATCGTAGCTTACCCATCCAATGCACCGAATTTTGGTTGTCAAATAGTTAGGGGAAGAAGTTGTTCTGATACGGTTGTTGATGTTATTAACAGGGAAACCACTGGGTGTGGATATAATACCACCACCACCTCCACCCAGTAGAGCTACACTACCACCGGCCATTTTTATTTTTATTTTTTTAATCCAAAGTCCGTCCGTTTGGATAAAATAGTATCTTATCCTCCGGTTGTTGGTTTACCTTTTGTTTGTTTGTTAGTTAACCATAACTTATATTTGGGCTATCTTTCTTATCCGGTCCTACTTACTTACAGGGCTGGGGTACTACTAGGCTGGCTTAATTAACCAGCATTCTTGGATAATTTTATAACCACCCCTTTTTTTAGTTTTCAATATGAAATCCATGGAAAACGGCATTCATAATCTTTTAGATTAGAGAGAAGTGCCTAAATGGTCCCTGTGGTTTGCCCAAAAATCAAGTTTCGTCCCTAAAACTTTGAAACCACACTGGTAGTCCTTAAAATGATGTAAATGTTCACGTTTGGTCCAAAAATTTGACGGACGTTAATTGGCATCCGTTAACCCCCACACGTGACTTAAACGTGAGGGTATTTCTGTCATTTCCAGGGCATAAAGGACCAAACGTGATATTTTTTCATCTTTTTCTTTCACTTTCCTCAAACAAAAATTTTTTAAATCTATCAACAGCAAAAAAATCCCAGATTTCAAACAGCATTATCATCATCATCAAGAAATTAAATCTTCAACATTTATTGATATAAAACTACATGTTTATAATCATGATAGTTTTTAAACAAAATGAATATGCATATAACTGATATACTTCAATAATATACCCACAAACCCAATATGCATATACTGATATACTTCCTATAACAGATTTTTAAAAAAATAAAACACAAAAGCCCAAATCCATTATTTATATTTTGTTTTGCTAGGCTTAAAGACAATAACACTATATATATTATTGAGTTAACGACATAAAGATAATTGGAGTGTTAACAAAAGCTGGCGGCGATGGCTGCTGCTGAAATCGACGGTGCATTATTCTAAGGTTCGAATTATGAAATTACCAAGAAAACTACATATTAGCCAATACATTTTTTAAGAATATGCACACTGGTGGAAGTTGGTCAAGAAAGGAAAGCAAAGTGTTTTTGGTGTACTGCTTCAGTATTTACTTGGTGAGTCAACTTTCAACAACCGATAAATATTTGTGTTGAACTTTTTTTCTTTTTTTTTTTGGCAAAAATTTGTGTTGAACTTTTGGAATATGATGATAAATAAATCTTAATATATTGAATGTCTGATATAGAAAACCTGATAATACAAAATCACGAACCCTCTTTTGTTCGAGAAGGAGCAGCAGCCCCAGCTTTTGTTCGACTTCGACTTCATAGCCGTCATCGCCGGATTACTGTGTGTATATATATACATATTTTCTCCAACACAAGTAAACCTACTCTCCACCAGGTACATATTTTCTCCACCATCACCATCGCAGATCTGCCACCATCTCTTTCAAACACTAGCACCACTGTCCACCACCGCTTTCCACCACCACTGTTCAACCGCCATCAAATTAATCGACGGTGGTGGTTAATTGGGCCGGTGGTTGTAATGGTGCTGGCGGCCATGGTTTTGTGGTGGTGGAGGTTGGGATGGTGATGATGATTTGAAGTTTTTCAAGATTTATAATCTTGGGGGGTTGATTTGAAGAAAGATGTGAAAATTTGATGATTAGATTTTCAAGGTTTTGAAGAAGATGATGGATGAGGGTTTGTTGTGTGTTTAATTGTTTGTTCAGATCTGTTATTTTCTATTTAAATTCTAATATTTTTGATATAAAGAGATGATATAAATATATGGATATAGAGATGTAGATGAAAGAAAAATACATCAAGTTTGATCCTTTAGTTAATGAAATGACAGAAATACCCTCATGTGGGTGTCACGTGTGGGAGTTAACAGATGGGAGTAAACGTCCGTCAAAACTTAGGACCAAACGCGAACATTATTTTCATTTTAGGGACCACCAGTGAGGTTTTGATCTTTCAGGGACGAAACGTGATTATTTGGACAACCACAGGGATCATTTAGACACTTCTCTCTAATAATAATAATAATAATAATAATAATAATAATAATAATAATAATAATAATAACAACAATAACTAGTACAAACGTTAATCTATTTATATTCTGGATTCGAAAGGTTTTCAAGAGAAAGGAAATTCTTCTTTCTGTTCTTTTCTGTCCTAACAGAATAATAAGTTTATGTCTTTTTGTTTCCTCCCCAAATAATATTTGAAAATGCAAATGTTATAGTTTTGGTTCAATATTTCAGCAATAAATGTCCAAAATGGAAAAGGGAGAAGGATGAGGCAAACCCGATTCAATACGAGGACGGCGAACCAATGCTGCGATATTCAAGTTACAAAGATGAAAACGAAGACCTCACTTAAACTAAAATATTTAGTTTAAGGGAGAGTGTTGATATTTAAACTAAATATTAGTTTAGGAGTTCGACTGTAAATAGTTATGGACAATGATCTCTACACAAAATATTTTTTCCATACACAAAAATATGCATCACATAGCTGTATAATACAACTGTGTGATGTATAAATTTTTGTATGCGACAAAAATGTTTTGGGTAGGGATCACCGGCTCACCCCCCGATAGTTATTAGTATAGTGGTTGTTTATGGAAAATGATTAAAACCCATTAGGTTCAAAAGATTGTGTCATTTCTGGCCGTCGTATACAAACAGAAACAGAGCATCATCTCTGTTCAGAAAGGAAACATCGATTCATACCTCTCACATATGAAGCATCATGTTGACATGTTGTAAATATACACTGAATTGATTCAATATATATATATATATATATATATATATATAGTTTGTTCAAATTCGTTTCATATAATCGATTACCCAACAATAACCACAAAAACCCAACAGTTTAAATTTCAAGAGATACGAGTCATTCTTACAAATAGAGACAAGGGGGCGAGGTCATAAGTCCTTAACCCCATTTGCTTCCATTTTGTCAGAATGGACTCGGTCAGAAATGTTTGTCATTCTTTAACATGATATAGGGGAGAATATATGACATGGAATAGTTGACTACAAAGATGGTAACTTTCCCTTATCTAGTGGCGGAGCCAGGATTTGACAGTAAAGAGGGTCGGTTGCTTGATTGGAAGGAGCCAACCGAAGAAAATCATGTTGATTTAACCTTTCGAATGAAAATTTTATTGGAGTATAAACTAAATATAGGGGTCTTTATGTATTTATTAGAAAGTATGTATGTATTAGTGTAAATAA
>JAOEHQ010044100.1:0-12020 GCA_025447715.1 Asclepias incarnata
AGCTAAATCAATGTAACTAATAATTGTAGAATAGGAAGACAGAGGCAACCAGAAAATTTACATACTATCCAACTTCCAACCTATAATTTCCATTAAATTTTGGTTTACAATCAAGAAATCTTACCAAATTCAAATTCATAATCGTTAATTTCCCCAATTATTAGTAGCATTTAGCATTCAAAATCATCCATGAAAGCCATAAATTTTCTCATAAATCACCTCATAAATTAAGTGGAAAAAAAACGTTCTAGCACTCAACTTTATATGTTTATAAGATAAGATATACTATTTTGGGATTAGTTTATGGGAATGTAACTAATTATGGCCAAATGGTCATAGTAGGAACAAACAAAGATCTTGTGCATTTAAGGAAGAAAGTTTGTAAAAATGTTCAAATCATGTAAAAAGGTATAATTGGCAACCATATGAGCTGCCACGTGTAAGTTTTTGATTGGTCGGTTACATGATTTGAACATTTTTATAAAATTTCTTCTTTAAATGCACAAGATCTTTGTTTTTTCCTACTATGACCATTTGGTCATGGTTAGTTACATTCTCAGAAACTAATTCCTACTATTTTTTATATTTAAATAATGCAGATGTATTATAACATTTTCGACACACTCTATTTGTGTAATCATATTGTTATTAATATTACAAATTATGTAATTTTAATATATGAAGGACAAAAAAAAAAAAATATGAGACAACCCGTATTATTACGCACAGACATTAGGGGGGAGGGAGTGGTCACCCCTTCCCCAAACTTCCCCAAATTGCCACCTCATCATTATCCAATAAAAACTCTCCATCTCATTTCACCCCAATCATTCCCCAAACCTCCCCAAAATGGTGGCATTGGTGTACAAACTTCCCCAACCTTCCCCAATTTCCACATCATATTTTTTTTTATATCTATACTTATTTTATAATAATTGTTGTTTAAGTGTAGGATATGAGAATTAAGATTCAGGGACTAAATATGACATTGAAGAAAGAAGATATAAGCTTTTGGACTTGTTTGTCAATTCTGGAAGTACAAGGTTAAGATTGAAAGACTGGTGGAGTATATATACTCACCTTCTGCAGATTTAGGGATATTCAATCATCGATCTATTTTGTTCCCTAATATTTCATCTCTATTGTATTCATATATTACATATTGATCTATATCTAATCATAATCTGTATGATTAGAATATTCTTCTATTAATAATAATAATAATAATATTTTTGGTTATTGATATAGCAGTCGTAGTAGTAGTAGCGGCCAACAGTATTTCACGGCCGGTGGTTGTGAGGATGCATGATGCGGTGGTGGTTAAGTGAGGAAGAAAGGAGTTTGAAGAAGAAAGGAGAAGAAGAAGACCGTTGGTGGGCCCTCACGCTCCCCCTCACTCTCTTTCCTCTCGGGGTATCTCACCAAAATCGCATACCTCCACCCCGACACCAAACACCGGCGGCGGTGTGCCCGCGCGGTGCCGGTGAAAACCGAAGCCCAACCCCGATCCACTCCCTCACCCCTTAGTAGTGTTTACATTTTCATTTTAATTTATTTCATATATATATACAACTAAATTTTTAAATATTAAAAATATTATTATTAAAATTGAAATAGATCAAAAATACCCAATTGATTAAATTTAATCAAAATAACACATTAAAATCCTTAAAAACAATAAATATAATTTATAATTTATAATTATACCTTCCTTATCTATTTTTTGATCCTTCATTCTCAATTTTGAAGCCCACAAAATATAAAAACAGGGATATATGATGGTGGTATTAAATAGATAAAATAATTAAACATAAAAACAAAATTGAAAAGATATATGTATTAAATAGACAAAATAATAACATAAGTGGCTCCGTAGCCAACCAAGCCAACATTTAATTAAACAAAAATAATTAGTTTATTAATTTAATTAATAAATACTCTTAATTATTTAATTGTGGAAATATAGAAAATTTAACCAATGGCTATCAAGGATAGCTATGATATTTCAAGCTATTAAATAGTGATGGATTAGGCAGATCAAATATTTGAAAAGGAAGGGAACCTAAATGCTTTATAAGGTACTAAAGGGTTACTTGCATAATACAGTGGCGGTGGTGGCGGCGGCGACTGCTGGTGGTGGTAGTGGCGTCGAGTAGTGTAGGTAATTGATATAAAAATAATTGATATAAAGAGGTTAATGTAGATATTTTAAAATTAGGAATATATGGTGTAAATATATAAGATGGGTAATATGAATATTTCAAAATCTAAATTTTAAGAAATTCCAAAAATAAAATTTTTAAAATGCTTTATAAATAGTTATAGATATAGATTAGAGATATTTTATAGAAGGAGAAAGTAATAATTTTATATTGTAATTTTATAAAAGGTAAATATATTTTAGTTTTTTATACGGAAATTAGTAAACTCCAATGATACGCAAATTTGTGAAAGTCGGATAAAAAAAAATATGAAAGTTAGAAAACAACAATAAAGCATTTGAATGACATACCCCAAAACAAAACCACTCCAATTTAAGGGCTTTCACAATGATGATTTGTTGTTCTCGTTATAAGTTGGCCATATGAAACTCACAAAGCCACATTTCTCTTTTTTGAATGGTTGGTCATTGTAAAAGTTGTTAGGGGAGACGGAGTGGGATGGCGGGCTCCCACCGGGCTGGCTGATGCCGGCGGTAACACCGCCCCGCCCCGCCGGGCTCCTTTCAACGGTATGGTGAGTGGGTATTATACCCGGTGGTGAAACCGTTCAAGATGAACGTTACAGGGACCATTTGTGTAAAAAAAAAAAAATTAGCCTTTTAAGGAATGTGTAAAAAAAAAAACTGTTTTAAGGGATTTAGCCACCGTTTTACCGGCAGTAGCCGACGCCGGAGCCGGAGCTTTCTTGACAGGTGCAGAAGCAATCTTTTGCACAAGCTGTGAAACGCATCGTTATTGTCATCACCAAGCAAATCGAAAGTGTTCGTTGTTGCCATTTTCTTATGGTTTGGTGTGAGATTAAAGAACCCTTATTAAAGATATAAAGATTTTTTTAGTAGAAAGTGAGAGGCTAGTTCCGATTAGAAATTGCCATGTTTAGTTGAGATCGGTTTAGTTTAGTAAAGGAAAGTTTGTGAATGAGATTGAGAGAAAGAGGAAGAGATAAAAGGAGAGGTGGGTGGGTTTGGTGAAATAGTGAAATATAATTAATCAATCAACTATCCACTATCTTTACTCCCTTATAAAACAAACTACCCCTCCCCCCCTTTTTAAACTTTCTACCTTTGAAATACCTAAAATGCTCTTACTAATATAACTAACATTATCCATGATTTTATTGAATACCCAATATACCCTTAATGTAATTTAATATACAACATCTACCCTTTAATTTCTAAAATAACTACACTACCCCTTTTACATTAGTAACCACACCACCACCACCATCGCCACCGCCGCAGCCACCACCGCCTCCACTACACCGCCGCCCCTACCATCATTGCCGCTGCATCGCGCGGGTATGCGTCTAGTATCTATTTATCTATATCTTTATCAATCTATTTAATCTAATCTTGGTAAATAACCCGGTGGTGACAAACTTAAAAAAATTGTTTAGTTTAAAAGTATAGGGGGAAAAAATAAAAAAATTGGGAGGGCTGAGAATTTAATGGGCGCCGGTGAATTAGGTTGGGAGGGCTGGTTGGGAGGGCTGGAGGGTTGGAATGACTTGGCAGAATTTTATTAGCAGGATTTGAAAGGGTTGATAAATTCATGGTGACGACTCCTAGTACCCTAAATACCTCTAAAATCATGCTATTAGAAAAAGGTAGGTTGTAATTTTAAAATATAGCCATCATTTTGCACATTGCTAATTTTAAGAAATATCAAACAAAGGATAAATAAGTGTTTGGCTGACCTGACCTGTTTTAACATACATTAACGAGAACCTGTTTTGACCAACTCTTCTGACCCGCCCATATTGCCACCTTTAGTTTGCAATTATGCAGGACTTTAAACTACAATTGCATATGTGTTCATTGTCAACATCAGGAAACACATTGATGTGATTGATTTTGGTTCACAAAAATAGTTCTGTTACATGTAATTTTACTTTGTTATCAAACAGAGGGAGTAAAAACACTGTATTTTTGTATCTGATGCTCTTGCAGTTATGGGATCCAGAGCTAGTTCTGAAGATCTCATTTCATCCAGCAGTCCAAAGAGTGGTTTCATTAGGAACTCTCTTTGCCGTAGAGCTTGAAGTAGAAGACGCTGATTCTGGGTGTGTACATTTCTGCCCTTCACTTTTTCTTTTGTTTACATGTTTTATCTATAAAGGTGGAAAAATGGACGAATGGGGTGGGTTGTGTAACAGGTCTAAAAGAGTAATTTTTGGATCGGGTTGATGGAAACACTTTTCGTCCAAAATTTAAAAACTGTTGTTGTAAATAATCAATTAGTCAGTGTGCTAAACAGAAGTACTCTTTTTCATGAAAGTCTTTACGTTTACCAATCTTATCTTTGATAAAATGTTTGCGTAGTCAAATATACAAACTACCGCTCAGCATATCAATGAGACAATAAGAAATCTTGTAGATCCATATCATCGTCTAACATTTTGTAACTTTCAAATGCAAAATTCGTAATTGTAAAAAAGCTTTCAGAGATTGATCAAAAGATAGGCAACTGATTTTGAGTATTAATGATTAAATGGGATGGCAGAGAACAAATTACATTTCTGATATCAAGATAAGAATATGGATCGCATCCCTTTTATAACGTACGAGCTTACAGGTTGCAAGATGGATGGGTTGTATGGGATAAGCTGATCAAAATGGGTAAGGGTTGGGTCAGGATGGCATGCTAACACATCCTTTGATCATTCATAATTTTCTCTTTAAACTATGGATCATGTTAACTGTAATTACAGAAACACTATTATTATAATAATAACCTAAATTCGTATGCATTAACTTTCGGAACTTTCAACTTGTCAAGTGGACCGATATTGCCACCTCTATTTTCTATTCTTTATGCTCATGTGTTGAAGGCTAAATCCTCGTTTATATAGGTATGCATCACTATGTGCAACATCTCTACTTCTAAAGCTTCGAAAAGATGGTATCTACATGCGTCCCCTAGGAAATGTCATCTACATGATGTGTGGGCCGTGCACATCCCCTCAGGTTTGCTTACAAATGCTGGAAATACTCTACACAAGACTTGATGAGTTCGGGCAAGAAAAGATCCAAAAGGCATGTGAAGTACAATCTTGATTGCCTAGTTACCAGTTTGCTTGTACCGAGAACATGGCATTTCCCAGGTCAACGTAGAAACAATATCGTTAGGAGCCATATTGCTTTATGGTCATAGGTGCAAATGAGTAACCATTTATATGTGTATCTATGTTTATGTGTGTACTAGGTTAGAACCCGTGCGATGCACGGCTCGGTAAATTAAAAACGACATTTGTTGTTTGGTTTGTAACATGACCTTATAAGCAAAACTTAGGAAGAGTCAGCTATATTCTAAAAAATAAAAGTCTGCAGTAAAGTATAATTTTTAAATTTGAAAGGTAGATAGCCGTGGAGTACAACTAATTATTGCAACCAATATTAAGATTTGTGGAGTACAACTAATTTAAAAAGTCAAATTATAAACCTTTATTTGGAAGGAAAGTCTTATATATCAATGTATTGAATTGATAGTTATGGATTGAAGTAGACGGTGAAGAAAAATCTGACAGCATGTTATAGTTGGTTGAGTAGGCTAAGGTGTTAAGTTTCATACGCACGACCCATGTTTGAATCTTGCTATACATATCGATTTTTCTTATTTTAATGGGATAATACCTTGAGAGGCCACCCAATTATTTAACTATTTTTCATTAGGCCACCAATTTATTAAATGTGACTTATAGGCCACCTTAATATATATGTTTTTTCATTTACATCAATTTAAGATAAAATTACAAAAGAAAAAAAAATAAAACCGACAAAATACCCTTCATTAAAAACATAAATTATTTATATACATGTAACTTCATCCATCATCTTCAATCTAACATCATCAGCACCTGAGTTTGTTTTTTTTTTCTTAACAGATTATGTATATGAACACGATGATGAGAATTCCACACATAAAATTACACGCTAGCAATGAAGCAAAACATTAGTAAAGTAATTCTTTGTGAAACTCAATACAACATGAAAACATTGCATCAAACATACATTAATTGACACTTCCATGGCTAATAAAAAAGAAAGATAAAACATGTAACTATAGGCTACATACAGCTACGTAAACCTCATAAAAATGAATTGTAAAAAGACGGTTATACAAAATATGAGCGTAAAACCCACAAGGAGAGTGTTTCCTGGTGAAGATAAACACAAGAAAATAATCTTTTATTTATATTATTTAGTAAACAAAAACTCTAGCCATTCTTGTGCTAGTTGTTTTCATATATTAAGTATTTATTGTCATAAAGAATTAGTTTTGTCTAACGGGAAAATAATAACATTTTGGATGACCTATAAATCCCTTTTAATAAATTGGTGACCTAAAGAAAAACAATTAGATATTTGGGTGGTCTTTGTGGACATTATCCTTATTTTAATCAATGTTTTCAGAACTGAACCGGACGTTGAATCGGTCAAGTGAGAGGTTCAAGGTTCAACCGCTCCAACCGGTTAGACCAGATCGAAAAATCGGTCTATATATATATTATTTTAAATAATTAATATGTAATGACTTATATTAAATTAATTTAGTACATTATAAAATTAATATTAATACTAATATAATTAGACATGTGTTCCAGCTCTTTCAAAAAGTGTATGATTTATATTTTTATTTTCATATTTTGTCGAAGATATTCGTACATAAAGGCAAATATATATTGGTTTTTTATTATTATATACAAATGAATTGTCTATCGCTATGCATATTAAAAAGTCAGTTCACGTACGTGGTCAAGTTATAAGTTATTGTCTATTATAATATGTATTCATTATTTTTGAAAAAGTTAACACCAACCACCCATTGGCTGATTTGGTAAAGCATCCATCTTTCCAAATTTGAGATCCCAGATCGAGTCTCGTCCCCCACAAAAATAATAGTCTGGTATTTAAAACAGTGATTTTAACTAAAGGTAGGTTTATTCGTAGTCCTATATTGTTGTAACATATGCCATGTAAGAGATGATGATGGCATATCCGACCCAGGCCCACTAGAAGATTTAATCCAGAGTGAGGGCCCAACAAATGGGTCAGATAATGGGGAGTTGGGATAAGGCCTGGTTCAAGTTGCTTGGAGGCAAAGACTGGAATCTGTTTTTTTTTTTTTATATATTATTTTGGTTGTCTTTGAGTAGGATTGTGTTTCCTAAATTAATCCTACTTTCTAGCATAGGGTTTTGTTTTAAATATCGGTTCTTTTTTCTGTTGGAACTTGGTTATTAGTTCTGAATTTAATAAAAGTATTGATTCCAGTCCATTGTGTTGTTTGATTCAAATTGATTGCTGCAGAAATTGCATCAGTTTGGTATCAGAGCACAGTTATGGATGCACGTGGTGATCGTTTTCAGAGACATCCCCGTAGAGACGCCGAACGAGGCAACGAGGACTATCGACGTGATCCACGTGATGTAGAAGAGATTGCCCGTCTGCAACAACGGATCAGGGATCTGGAATTGCAGCAGGAGGATCGCTTTGAGGAAACCGAGACTGACTCCCACGTCTGGGACGATGGAGAACGTCACCACAATCCCTTTGGTCGACCGGAAAGATACAATCCGTTTGATCGAAGAAACATGCCCCGTCATGAGGACAGGTCGGACCCCATACGGAGTTTAGGGGTGAAGATTGAGATACCAGAATTTGATGGACGGGCTCAGCCCGATGAGTTCATTGACTGGCTACACACTGTTGAACGAGTCTTTGATCTACGAGACATTCCTGACAAATATAAGGTAAAGCTTGTTGCAATTAAATTACGTAAATATGCTTCGTTGTGGTGGGAACATGTCAAGAAAAAAAGGGCACAGGAGGGAAGATCTAAGATTGTGACATGGGATAAGATGAGAAAACTACTTCGGGAATTTTTTTTACCACCTAACCATCGCCAAGACGCGTTATTGGATTACCATAACCTCTCCCAACGGACTTCTACCGTTGAGGAATTAATTGTTGAGTTTGACAGGTTGAGGATGCGTTGTGGAGCAGATGAAGAGGAGGAACAAGTTATTGCTAGGTTTCTTGGAGCATTAAAAACTGAGATATCAGATCTAGTCCAACTGCAACCCTACTGGTCTTACAATGATGTCTGCCAACTTGCAATCAAGGTTGAAAAACAACTCAGGGCTAAAGGGAAGCTGACGCCTATCAAAACTGTCCCAACCAAGACTGAATTTTCCCGCGGTTCTACAGGTACCACTTCTGGCTCCAAGTTTGGTTCTAACAGGACAGAAAACTCTACCAGCACCCCCTCCGTCCCGTCTGCTGGTCCTCGATTGGCTAAATGTTTTCGATGCCAAGGAATTGGTCACTTTATTAGAGATTGCCCAAATAAACAAATTGTTACCTTAACAGAAGAAAACCAGCCCGTATATGACACCGACACAGAACAACCAGAAGATGAGCCTACTGAAATTGTTTACCCTGGTAAAGGAGAAGCATTGGTCTCCCAACGAGTACTAAGCACCGCCCATGTTCAAACAGGTGATGACACTCTTTGGCTTCGTAATAACATCTTTAGAACAAAGTGTACTTCGAAAGGTAAGGTTTGTACTATGATTATAGATGGCGGGAGCTGTGAGAATATGGTGGCAACGAGTATGGTTGAGAAGTTGGGGTTAGCTGTGGAGCCTCATCCCGAACCGTATCAACTAACATGGCTTAAAAAAGGTAATGTTGTTAAAGTAACACAAAGGTGTCTCGTGCACTTCACAATCGGGGCTCGTTATTCTGATTAAATATGGTGTGAAGTCATCCCTATGGACGCCTGTCACATTCTATTAGGGAGGCCATGGCAATATGATAGGCGTACTCGACATGATGGTTTTCACAATACTTACACATTTAAAAAGGATGGAATACAGGTCACATTGGCACCTCTTGACACCCGAGAAACTGGAACAGAAGCAATCGTACTCCCAAAATCAGCCTTCTTGGATGTCACTCGGGCACTCAAGCCTCCGTTCATATTTGCCTTGTTAGTTGCTGAGAACAATCTTGACATCACAGAAAGTCCACCTGAGGTACAACCTTTACTTGATGAGTTTAAAGATGTGTTTCCCTCTGAGATTCCCGTCGGGTTACCCCTAATGCGAGAAATCCAACATTGTATTGATTTTGTCCCTGGGGCGGTTATCCCAAAAAAGCCGGCATACCGTATGAACCCAAAAGAATTTGAAGAAGGACCGACAAGTTACTGAGTTACTCGAAAAGGGACTCATTCGGGAGAGCCTAAGCCCGTGTTCAGTACCAGCACTTTTAGTTCCTAAGGCCGGGGGAGCTTACCGGATGTGCATTGATAGTCGGGCCGTCAATAAAATCACAATTAAATACCGCTTTCCGATCCCTCGTTTTGAAGACCTCCTGGACCAGCTTCATGGGGCTCAAATTTTCTCTAAAATTGACTTAAGAAGCGGTTATCATCAGATCCGAATGAGGCCTGGAGATGAGTGGAAAACAGCCTTCAAAACACGAGATGGCCTATATGAATGGATGGTTATGCCATTCGGACTTTCTAACGCTCCTAGCACTTTTATGCGGTTGATGAATCATGTTTTTAAACCACTCATCGGGCGATGTGTTGTCGTTTATTTTGATGACATTCTAGTCTTCAGTCACGACCTCCAGCTTCACCTTCATCACCTCAGACAAGTATTCACCATTCTACGGGAACAGAAACTTTATGCTAATGCAGGTAAATGCCATTTCTTATCAAGTGAAGTTCTCTTCTTGGGTTATCTTATATCAGGTCAAGGCATAAGAATGGATGAATCCAAGATTGAAGCTATTACTACCTGGCCCGTTCCAACAACAGTGCACGAGGTCCGAAGCTTTCACGGTCTAGCCTCGTTTTACCGCAGGTTCATTCGGAACTTTAGTTCTATTGTTGCTCCTATTACTGATTGTTTGAAAGGTCATAAATTTTGTTGGACTCCGGCTGCGACAGCAGCTTTTGAGGAACTAAAGCAACGCGTCACGCAAGCACCTGTCCTTGCACTTCCTAATTTTCAGCTTCCTTTTCAAGTGGAGTGTGACGCCTCAGGAATTGGTATTGGTGGCGTCTTAAGTCAAGATGGACGTCCATTGCATTCTTTAGTGAGAAACTCAGTGATGCTAAACTAAAATACAGTACTTATGACAAGGAATTCTATGCCATAATTCGGAGTTTAGAGTATTGGCGGCATTACCTCCTTCCCCATGAGTTCATTTTATTTTCTGATCATCAAGCCCTTCGCTACATCCAAGGCCAGAATAAGCTTAACCCACGACATGCTAAATGGGTCGAATACTTGCAAGATTTTTCTTTTGTGATTCGCCATAAGGCTGGTCTTACAAATACGGTGGCTGATGCCCTCAGCCGTCGCCAGGCCCTTCTCACATCTCTTCAGGTTCGTGTCGAGGGGTTAGAAGTATTTTGTAGTCTGTACCTAGATGACCCCGATTTCTCAGCAATATGGGCTGCTTGTCGGGTTGCACCAACACACAAATATATGCTTCATGAGGGGTTTTTGTTTAAAGGTATCAGGTTATGTGTACCTAAGTCTTCGTTACCGGATGCTATTATATTGGAGGGGCATCAGGGGGCGTTAGCGGGCCATTTTGGGCGTGACAAAACCCTTAAGCTGGTGAAAGTAAGGTATTTTTGGCCAAAGATGAGTTCTGATGTCGCAAGGGTTGTTGATAGGTGTCGCATTTGTCACATTGCTAAAACACACCACTCTAATGCTGGGCTTTATACACCTCTTCCAGTTCCTGCTGGTCCGTGGGAAGATATCAGTTTAGATTTTGTGGTTGGCTTACCCCGTACACAACGACACAAAGATTCTGTTATGGTTGTCGTGGATAGGTTTTCTAAGATGGCACATTTTGTGCCGTGTGCTAAAACCTATGATGCTAGTCAGATTGCCCGTTTGTATTTTACAGAGATTGTCCGGTTACATGGTGTTCCAAGGTCGTTAACATCTGATCGGGATGTTAAGTTTGTGGGTCATTTCTGGCGAACCTTGTGGCGGCGTTTGGGTTCGCGTCTTCATTTTAGCAGTGCCCATCATCCACAAAGTGATGGTCAGACAGAGGTTACCAACCGCAGCCTGGGGAATCTGTTAAGGAGTCTAGTGGGTAATAATCCGAAGCAGTGGGATCTTGTGTTACCACAGGCTGAATTTGCTTACAATCGTTCCACCCATCGTTCCACCAACATGAGTCCGTTTCTGGTCGTCTATGGGCGGAATCCTTTTACCCCACTCGACTTGGCACCTTTACCTGTTGCTGAGCATTTCAGTGCTGATGGAGATGACCGGGCCAACCAGATTAAACTTATACATCAGCAAGTGCGAGAAAAGATCCTCAATAACAACATTGTATACCAACGACGGGCCAATATACATAGAAAGAAGGTGATATTTCAGCCAGGGGATCTTGTTTGGATTCATTTGAGTAAGGAGCGATTCCCGACGAGGCGTTTTGGTAAGCTGCACCCAAGGGCTGACGGTCCATTTAAAGTGGTTGAACGTATTAATGATAACGCCTATAAAGTTGACCTTCCTGGGCATTATAATGTGTCTGCTACTTTCAATGTTGCGGATTTGTCTCCTTTTCTTCCAGAGTTAGATGACCCCTTGGACTCGAGGACGAGTCCTCTCAATGGCGGGGGGAATGATGGCATATCCGACCCAGGCCCACTAGAAGATTTAATCCAGAGTGATGGCCCAACAAATGGGTCAGATAATGGGGAGTTGGGATAAGGCCTGGTTCAAGTTGCTTGGAGGCAAAGACTGGAATC
>JAOEHQ010044111.1:0-12017 GCA_025447715.1 Asclepias incarnata
TATTTATAATTATTATTATATAATTTATGTATATTATTATTATTATATAATAAAATATAATTATTATTATATAATTTTTATATATATATATTATTATATTATATATTATTATTATATATATTATTATTATATAATAATATATAATAATTATATATTATTAAAGGTTTGTACATTTACGTTGTTTGAAATTGAGATACTTTGGCATGATCAATGAATAATCGCAATAATCGCAATAATTATATATTGAAATTGAGATACTTGTTAAGTTATTTGATTATACAAATTATCTTTTAGAAAGTTTAAATTTTTTAGAAGGGACTAGAAGGTAGTTGATGTAAAAGGGGTAGTGCAGTTATTTTATGAGTTGACAGATCTATATTGTAAATTATTTCATTAAGGGTTTTATATTATTTTAAGTGTAAATGTTTAAATTAGTGAATAAAGGGAGAGACGCATTTTGGGGTTATCAACTTAGTAAAAAAAAAGGAGGGAACAAATGCTTTATAATGTAATATAGATTAGTGCGCCAAAATGTAATAAACTATGTACGAATGTACATTGTGTGTGACAACTTCAATTTTGTTCATTATAAGTATGTAACTTGTTTATTTGTCCAATTCTTGTAACATTTTACCGGCTAAATAGTTAGCCAGTTTTTAACTGATTTTTGTTAAATTTGAACCCTTGGGATTAGGTGTTAGAGATGTAAGAACTATGCACAAATATACATTGTGTGTAACAAACGATGCATAAATGTTCATTGTATGTGTCAGCAACCGGATTCAGCCGGTTTATTACTCGAATTGGAGAAAAAAAAGTTACATACTTCCAATGGACAAAATTAAAGTTGGTTACACACAATGTATATTCGTACATATTTTCTTACATTTTGATGCACAAAACCCTTTTTATAAATGTTATACTCTTAAAAAAAATAAAATTAATCTAAACAAATTGATTGTTTTAATTATTACCTAGAAAATTAACATACGTAATAAATATACAAATTAGAACTTTATATTGCAATACTAATTAACATAGTATCATCGCCACCGCTGATCACCATCCAAAACAGATGGTCAGATGGTCATTGGAGCCGGTTATCATCACATTGCGTGTTCTAGCTAAAAATTTGAACTTTATTTTTAAAACTTAAAACTTTAAATTAACTTTGAGTTTTAAAATTTAAACAATTATTATTACACAATTACAAACAAGCAAGACTTTGATCAAATGGTTAACACCTTATCTCTGGAGACAAAAAGAGTTCGATCCTTACTTCTTGTAAGCCCGAAGGTCCTTTTCTATCTCAGGTAGAATCAGAAGAGTCTCTTTAGCTCAGGTTGAGTAAAACTGTCTACATTTTAACCTCACTCAGACATCATTAAAACGGTACTAAGACGCATAACCTGTCGAAAACGATATTGGAAGTTACTTTATCCTATTACACAATTACGGTGCTAGTTATGATTAATTCATCAGTATGTCATCGACGTTTTTGACACAATAGCTCTAATTATTCCATACATTGTTTTCAAATTTCAATAAACAATTTATTGACGTTAAACGCTATTATAAAGATCCTTCAAAAAACAAAACCGAACTATTATAATTCCATAGTATAATCACTAGATTACATCAAATCAAACATAGATTAATAAGGGAAAAACTATCATTATCTTCATCAAATAAAAAAACCCTCAAATACCCTTTTATAATTTAGCCAAAAGTAGCTTTAGACTATAGATAACCACAAGTGGGCAAAAAGTGACAAAGATATTCTCAACATGAGATTTTCTCACATAAAATAATTATATTATACTATTCTGTTATTTTATAAAGCCAAAAGATCTGACAATAATAATATCCAACCAAAACTCTAATTCCAAAAAACCCTATTTGAGTACCATATCATTACATTACATTACATAATATAATATAGTATAATACAATATTAATATAGTATTATACAATATTAATACAACCTTTTATAATAAGAAAAATAAAAAATATGAGTATGTTATTATAGTTCTTTTAAGTTTATGGATAATATGTATTAAAATATTATACATCCAAAAAGTTAAGTTAAAAATTATTTTAAATTACACGAATACCTAAAATGTAACTTAGAGCTTTCAAAAAACCCCTCATTAATTCACCCTTATAAATATAAATATAAATATATAAATATAAAGGGTGAGACTCGAACCGGAAGACCTAAAATCAATCATTTTTATTTTCATATATTATTATCTTAATGATAATAATAATAATAATAATATAATGATTTAAAAGGAAAACACATCCATGCGTCTCTCCTAAGCAGAATCTCAAATTCCTTTTTATTATTATATTTGACATTCTCTTTACATTTCCGTCCTTTTAGGGTTCTCACTAATTTTTCACACACCCAAAACACACACACACACACAAGCATATACATACATACAGAAAATGACGGAAAATAACGCCGCCGTCACCGATTCGCCGATGAAAAAACTTAAAGAAGGAGAGAACGGCGCCGCCGCCTCCGTCGCAACCAATGGCGGTGGCAGCATATCCTCTGTTATTCCTGGCTGGTTTTCAGAAATTAGCCCAATGTGGCCTGGTCAGTATTTCTTCAGTTTTTTTTATATGTATACATATATCTATATCTATATGTATGTATATTTGTATATATAGATATATTTATATTTATATCCGCTTCTCTGTTTTTATATATGTAATTGTTGTTATAAAGATTGTTTTTTATTTATTTATATTTTTAGATATGTAATTTGTGTTAATTTTTCAATATTTATTGTTTGTGTATTTATTTTCCAAATAATAATAATAATAATAATCTTTGTGTTCACTAGCTTGCTTATAAAAAAAACAGAGCTTGAGAGTTTCCTCTGTTTTTATTTTCAAATAACAAATTATGTTAGTTTTTTTAAGTTTTTTTTTTAATTTTAAATTTATTTTTCAAAATTAATTTATTTATGTGTGTATGAGTGTCTTTTGGGTTGTTTACAGAGCTTCTCTGTTTTTTGTTTTTTTTTTGGTAGGGTTTATATATTATTAATAGTTTATATTGTTAAAGGCAATGGTTAATACGCAAAAAGTATATTTTACACTGCAGTTAATAATTATTTTTATTACTTTTATGTACAACACTTTATCGCGCCTAGCTCTTTTTTTTTGTATTTATGAGTGGAGTTCTCATTTAACATATATAAATTTTGTGGCTAACGTTTAGGAGGATATATCGTTTCTCTTTTCATATTATAGTTATTTTGGGGTTGATTATAGGATTGTTTAAAGCTATGTTCAATTATTAAGTCCAGACTTTCTTTTCTTTTATCGTCCGAAATGGTGAACTATCGCCTTGTGATCAACGCAGAAAGGTTAAATGATTTTTCATTTACATACTTAAACAAAAAGCACAGCTTACATTTTTTTTTCGTATATATTTTTATTTATATATTTTTTCAAAATTAGAGTTATAATTCAGTAAATTAAAAGTATGTCGTTGTATTTGCACTTTGTTTATCAATTACTCTACAATTGGACGTGTTATATATGTTGATGCAAATAATGATGCAATTGATATGATTATAAGGATCTATGAAATTTGCTGATAAACCTTTTTGGTCTCAAAAACCTTAGAAGCTATATAATGATTGCTTTTATTTTGCGCCGACCAAAAATAGGTTATGGGTTATTGTCACCATCTTATCATCTTTATATGGCATTAAGCTTATAACTACTTTGATTACTTCTGCTTAGAGCCTTAAATTCATTTGTGGCTTTCATTTGAGTTATTTCATCTATAATGCATGTAAATGATACTCTGTGTTGATGGTTTTTTGGGTAAAGCTGTTATGATGGTTAATGAAATATCAAAACTTTTTTTTTTTTAAATTCTTTTTTTATTATTGTTTTGAAATCTTTAATCTTTTGGAAAATCCATTTGTTGCATTTCATCATGATGTTTTCACTTTATACTTTGTGTTGACTTACAAGCATATTTTATTTAGAATGTACTTTGAGTTGTCTGTGCACTTACGATGTTATGATTGCTGTACATCATAATCTCAGTGATACATGTGATTAGAGAACTAAACTGTCAAATTTAATTGAGCATGCATGTGATTAAAGTTGTGCAAAAGTCAATCATTCATGTTTTCTGGTGCACCCATTTTAAAGCAAAAAAAATAATTGATTTTTTGACTTTTTCTAATCCAAAGATGATTTTTAAAATAATATTGAATGAATTACTTTGGTTTCTTGAAATATAAAGTCTTGGATATTCTTAGTATGTATTTCGTTGATAAACTAATGCTGATTTTCTAGTCTGCTAAGCGATCTGTTGAGTCTTAGAGGTCAACTTGATATTTTGATTCTGTGGTCCTACCCGTTATTAGTTACACTTTGATGTACTGCTTATTTTTGTGTCTAATCAATGAGGTTTTATTTCAAGGCTTTGTATAGTGGATATTTTATTAGGGAGTCTTCGTGGTCCATTAAAGTTTTTATGTTTTCCTTAGTGTAGTGTATGGGAAGTGGATGACTCTTAGTCAAATGTTTAAAATAACCATGTCATGACCGCACAGCGAATACTTTAGACCTAGATTAGTCTTATCATCTTGCGTGGGTGACAAATGTTAAATATGTGATTTTAGCTTTAAATTACCCTCTTCATGATGCAAATTGCACTTCTTTTATGGCACAGAGAGTTTATGGCAGGGAGATGTATAAGTCCTATTATAATAAGTAATGATTGTATATAGTTATTTCTGTTGACTGTCTCTTTCATTTACATGCAGGAGAAGCACATTCTTTGAAGGTTGAAAAGATACTGTTTCAAGGCAAGTCCGATTACCAAGATGTTATGGTTTTTCAGGTATTTTCTCGCATTGATAGTCTGTTGTCACACTCTTCACTCATTTGTTTGTATAATATGTTTGCTTCTTTTTGAATAATACTTATGTTAACTCTGCCTGTTTCAGTCCGCAACATATGGGAAAGTTCTTGTTTTGGATGGTGTAATTCAACTTACAGAGAGAGATGAATGTGCCTATCAAGAAATGATTACTCATCTTCCACTCTGTTCGATCCCAAACCCCAAGAAGGTTTTGCCAATTCTTAGAACTGCATATTTCTGAGTCTTTGAGGAATACTATATTTCAATAACAAGTGTTTTTGTCATCTTTGTATTAAAAACTTCATGGTTCTATAGACATGTGTGAAATACTGCTTGTAAGCAGCATAAACTAAAATAAAAAATTTCATAGCAATAATTCATCAAGTTTTCCAGTTTGTAGTTTGTTGCGTTTTACATTCTCTATCTGCAGGTTCTGGTTATTGGAGGAGGAGATGGCGGTGTCTTGCGAGAAGTTGCTCGCCATACTTCAGTTGAGCATATTGACATATGTGAGATCGATAAGATGGTGGTCGATGTGAGTCATCACAATCTTCTGAATTTTCAGTATTTATTCTTTTATTTTATTTTTGTCACGCACTCCATGTCATGGAAAATTTGATGCTTAACTTGCATAGCGAAATCTTGTTGACAGAATCAATATCAACTACCATGAAAATGCAAACACCCAAAATAACCCAAATACCAAAATTACACAAAGATAGAAGTCATGATTCCTTCTTAAAACTAATTTTTAGCAGTGGAGTAGGGGGGTCAAAAGATGATGCGACTTTTTTTTTCCATTTGCAGGTTTCTAAAGAATACTTTCCTGATGTAGCCGTTGGATATGAAGATCCCCGTGTCACACTCCACGTTGGTGATGGTATGTACATGCAATGAAATACTTCTGACATTCTATTTTTATGTTTTAATTTTGTGAGGCTTGATTTTTATCTATTTTTCATCTGTTAGGAGTTGCATTTCTAAAGGCTGCCCAAGAAGGAAGTTATGATGCTGTTATAGTTGATTCTTCAGATCCCATAGGTATGCTCTCCTGCTAAGTGCCTCCTTCCTCCAGACCAACAGTAAGTTGGCAGTTATGACCCATTACAATTAAAACTGGATAAACATACACGGTGATTTATTTCAGGTCCTGCACAAGAACTTTTTGAGAAGCCCTTTTTTGAGTCTGTTGCGAAAGCACTTCGTCCAGGTGGGGTGATGTGTACTCAGGCTGAGAGCATATGGCTTCACATGCATATTATTGAAGATATTGTTGTCAATTGCCGCCAAATCTTTAAAGGCTCTGTCAACTATGCATGGACCACAGTTCCTACATATCCAAGGTAATCTCTTTCTATTTTTTTTTTATTGTTTAGAATTTCACTAGAAAAGTGCATGGCTCTTTACCCTCTGTTTGAGACTGAGCCCATTTGTTTTAGACTACATTGTCCATGGCGTCGAGGAGATGAAGCAAGATTGTAAGGGGGCAAATAAGGCTCTTTGTTGAAAGTGTCTTTCTGATAGTGTCCATTAGGGGTTACAGGATTGGCTGGTTAGGCAGCTTGGGTAATGGGATTGTGTTGAAAGGGGTCATGGTTCAAAATGGTTTGAAACTGGCGGGGCCATGGCAGGCTGACCTGACAACATTCCAGTTTACTGTTAAAATTTCTATAAATATTAATGTGTTAATTGTGTTTACAAAACAATATTTGAATAAAGCAAAGTATACCCATGCATCAAAAAATAGACTTTAGGTGACTTAAATTTTAAATTCATCCGATTATTATCTCTTTTAGTCAAGTTTAATGGACTCATGAGATAAAACAAAACCCAAATCGATCCAATTGTAAGTAAATGGGTTCAAATTGCTATGTCTAGTGTCTGTTCTTCATCGTGTTTCCTTGTATTTTCTTTATGCACATCTTTGTTTCTCTAAAGGGACCGCGAAACCAAACCATGACTTACTAGAACGGATGAAAGAATATTATCTCTTTGATGAGTGTGTGTCTGTTTTAGAAAACATGGGATTTCTTTGTTCCTTCTATGCTCAAAATCAGTGTGGTCTTTAGTAATTTCTTTCTGCACTCGGTATTTTTCATATAATGGTCCCATCTTCCCTTCTGAAATCAAGTATCAGACCCACGAATGAAAATGATGAATTGTCATGATGAGTGAGCTATTTTTATTTCTTTTGAAGAGTTTATTTTCTCTGATAACATGAGCTTTTATAGTGTTCTTATAGGCAATGCTAACCATCACCTGTTTCTTTTTCACTTTGCATTTTTGAGTTCGTGGAACTTAGTTTAATTTTTTTATGTGTTTTTTTTTTTTCTCAACTAGACCTTAAAATGAAACAAATGAAGCAAAGATTCTTCTTTTTGAAGGGGTGTATGTATTGAAAAAATTCTCACATTCCTTTTTCCTTACAAATTATCGTAACTTTTCCCAATGTTTGAATCCAATTTTATTTCAGTGGGGTTATTGGCTTCATGCTATGCTCAACTGAGGGGCCGGAAGTTGATTTTAAGAACCCAGTCAACTCAATAGATGCCAAGGACGGCCAAAGCAAGTCACCCTTGAAGTTCTATAACCAAGAGGTATGTTTCAACTTTTACTCATTCTCCAAACGTATTTGCGTGCAATTCTTCATGATCTCTGAATATTAAATTTATTCGATGGTTTCCACAAACAGATCCATACAGCTGCTTTCTGTTTGCCTTCTTTCGCCAAGAAAGTGATTGAAGCCAAAGCAGGAAACTGATATATTAAAAGATACAGTTAGCGAGAGAAAGCAGAATAGCTCATGTAAAGTTTCGCGGCTTCCAGTTGTTGATTGGAGATGGTTCGAACATCTTCAAGATCGATCAGAATCAGAATAATTTGAAGGTTTTTGTTTCGATCACTATGTTACTGTCTCAGGTGGTATTCAATATTTCAGACCATGTGATGCATAGCAGCATCACCTTATATTTGTGCACAATTTGTTTCATTCCATAGATTTTATGGGTGAAATTTTAATGTTAAACACTTAAACCCCCAATTCGTTGGGTTCGATTCTTCTTTAATCTTTATGGTCAGTCTCTAGGCTTTTCTTGTACTTATTGGGCCCCTTTATAAAAGATTGGGGTTAAGAGTCACCTTTCATTGTGTGTGTCCACTCAAATGTATAAGGGTACTGCACATCCACATCGGCATCGGCAAACACAGCCACCTATCACGCAGCAGCAGCATCAAAAATCAATATTCCTATGCCGATGAAATTATCCGTTGAGATAAATCAAGCGGCGTGCCTTTATTATATAAACTTTTTTTTATTTAATATATATATAGGCAAAAGTGAATATAAGACTGTCACATACATAAGCTAAGGTATGAAACCCTTCACATATTAATATTTTAATATATTTTGTAAACTAAATAAATGATTTGGGTCTTATGTATTCTAATGATGAAAAAACAAAAATGTGAGGGGTTCCATACGTAAACTTAGGTACGGAATAATCTTATATTCACCTCTCTCATATATATATATATATATATATATATATATATATATACGAGTATGGAGAGTATGAGGCTGTCATGTACCTAGCTTAGGTATAGAACCTTCTCACATCTTAGTTTTTTAATCCATAAAATTCATGGGGTCCAAGTCATTTATTTATTATACAACAAATATTAAAAAATTGATATGTGAGGGGGTTCTATATCTAACTTGGGTACATGACAACCACACCTTCACTTTTTCCATATATATATATATATATATACTAGCATGGTACCCGCGCGTTGCGGCGGATACAATTGAAAAGACGTCAGATGCGGTGATTACCGAAAACAGTAGGAGCGGGCCATCAATTAAGCAAGATTAGTAGACGATTTGTAAATAAGTAGATTTATGTTGTATGCTCTTATATACATCATGGTACTGAAACTCATAAAACATGAGTTCTATTTCATTACATGATATTAACATGGTGTAAAAAAGAATAAAACATTAACAGATAAAATTGAAGAAGGAACAAACAAGGCCTATTGGTGTTCAAAATTGATACAAGGACTTCCATTTTAAGATCCTATGTGTAGACTCTAGCAACTATTACAAGGCCAATAACAAAAACATAATTTTGTTTTCCTACTACAAAATAACATGAATCCTTAACTTCACATCAAAGTGAATAAAACTGTATATAGAGGTATTCTCGGATCTTGTAATACTCCTCACATAATGGAGCGTCGATAGCTATTTGCTGGATAGCAGCAGCATCACCCTACAAAAAAATTTGTTGATTTAAGAAAGCAAATTAGCTATTCAATTCTCATGATAGCCAAGAGTAATAATATAACAAAAATAAGATGCAAGACCCAAAGAATAGATCAAAGCGTTGTTAGTTATTAAGGTAAAACACCTCAAGTTTTCGGATTAATGCATCTGCTTTTGCATTTTGCAGGTTCTCCCATGCAGTAATTCTTGCTTCTTCTTTCGGGAACAGTATGAGACACTCGAATTCTTAAAAAGCATAAATGGATAAGATTTACCGTTTTCCAACCATTTGGATCCGGAAAAAGATAATGGGTTCTGTTTTGCAAGTCCAAAGGGTAAAATATTTTTTTTCTAATGTAAATAGGTTGAACAGGTCGTAAGTCGTCCAAAATGTAATTAATAAACAGTGTTCTACCCCGTTTTTACCCAAAACCATATTACCTTTAATCCACTTGAGATAGTGCAGCTTACAGTAAACTGGTCAAGGCGTTTCTGTGATTGCATAAAAAAGCAGCCGCATATTTGCAATACTCTCATATTCCTTCTTTAATGAAAAGCATGTCCAAAATGCAACAACATATGTCATTGCTACATGAGCATAAAACCTGGAACCATCCAAATGTATTGCACCAAATGATTATCTTTTACACATCCAACACACATAATAAATATAGAGAGACATTGAACTGAAACGCAATGATATATAATTTCCATGTTTGTGAGATGCTTGTTTGTCCAGTTAATCAGGCACCAAAATAGCTTATCAATGTCGCTGTAAGTTACTTTAGAGATCTCAAAGCCACTTGTTAGTCCAGTTAATCGACACCAAAATAGCACATGTGAAAGAGTATGGGAACAAATATTTTCAACCTGTATACATACAATTCAAACCCATCCATTTTACTGTAAGTCTGTAATCATGTCTAACACAAATTAAAAAATGTTCAAACAATTGAACAAAAAACTTTTCAAGTCACCTTGACCCATTACCCAACCCATCCATTTTACTGTAACGAATGAAATTCATACCAATACTGTATTGTGCAACTTTTTCCGTAAGCTTCTCTTTCAATAACTCTCGATTCGGCCTCTGCCAAACGAATTTGTAAATCAGCATTAACTTTTTTTTGCTCTTCATATCCTGTTGTAGTCTCGTTGTCTCGATTGACGATAAATAAGATATCTACAACAGATAGATCAAATTTTAGTCTAAAATCGGACCAACCATTTTATGATGCACATCCAAATACACCAATGAAAAGCACAACAATATATAACAGCAAAACTGACCTGCTGGTCTATTTTAAATGCATGAAGTAGCAGTAACCACCATGATTGCATACGTTTCCCCAATGATAAATATTGGTCACTGATATCCACCAAATTGTCCAAAACTCTATATATAGCAACAAGATAAACACTAAAATATCTAGGGTGCCAATGCAAGAAGATGACGACTGAACCAAATAACAACAACCGTTTTAAGCATAAAACGACACTTACAGCTATCTATCCCATGTTAAATGTCATCTATAAGCTACACTATATAAATGTCATCTATCCCATTTTGCAGCCTCCACTGTAAGCTATCTACCAACTGTAGTTTAACACAAACTATCACTCAATCAATGCTTGCATTATCTCTATCATAAAACTGAGCTTAAAGGGTCAAAAAATCGAACCATCTTGCAGGCCAAAAAAATCAGCACTGCATGAGTCCATGATAAAACACTGCAATGCTTACAAAACAAAACATATGAATGACTCATGATCAAAAAAAAGTGTAATAGTGTTACTCCATCTCACCCAGTCAATGAAGTATTCAAAAAATACTTGGAATATACCTTAATGTGAGTGCCGTTTCCAAGTTAGAATTATCATAACAGATAGGTTGATTATTGCTCGCCAGCACCACCTCCAAATCATTCAAACACAATGATAAACCCACACGAATATACAATATCACAAGCATATTCGGCTTCTATTGGATTTTTAGATACATACATGTCCAAGCAGCAGCAGTACTAAAACATGCTCAACCAGATTTGAACAGCAACATCGCCTTCGATTCCAGATAGAAATAGACAAAGTGGTTCGTCTCATGAGTCACGTAAGATCCTGAAAAGGGAAGCCGCAAATTATGTTGTTATTTGCTGATATCATGCACAGTAGCTCACATACAGACATATAAATAACACGAAAAACGACATCCAAAGAGCAAACTATAAAGAAACTTAATATCAAGTATTGTATAATCTTTAATATCTTTTACTCAATATTGCATCTTACATATTTTCAATCGTCCTAAATTTCAAAGAAAGAATTAGAATCTTATGTACCATGCCATATGTACCATGCCAATCATACTACTTGATCTTTCCAGTGCATCATCCACCATTCATACTTTACTTTTTTGATTTTATCATCTAACAATGCCTTGTTACCTGCATACAAGGTTTTAAAGTCGGCTTTTTAGAAGATAAAATTTACAAAGTTTAAGGTCAGTCACATGTAGGGCTATACTTTTTTGTCAAAGATAAAATTTAGAAACTTTTAACTCTCGATGAACAATTACATTACTACAAACTCAAATATGATTCCATAAAGCATATATTATACGCCAAAACCATCTATACACAAACCGTACAAGTAAAGACCAAATAAGCTAGATTACGTAAATTGAAATTAGATCAACTGATATAACTCCGACAAAGAAAGAAAACGTCATTGCTGGAGAGAATATGCAATCCATGAAGAATCCTCAACTCTCAAAAAAAACCATCAAGCAAGAAAGATGAACACGTAGACTAATCAAATGCACAAATGCTTGGTGATGGAAGGCAGATA
>JAOEHQ010044122.1:0-12017 GCA_025447715.1 Asclepias incarnata
AAAGTTTAGGATTATATCATTCAAAAATAAAGTTAAGTGATTAAAACAATCATTGTATCAAAGTTAAGTGATTAAAATGTTATTAACCCTGGTTATAATTGGGTCAATATTAATTAAGTTTAAATGATAATTGAAGTATTTAAAAGAAGTTACAAAAAAAAATTAATTATAGATGTATTAAATCCATATTAATGGTTATATGGATGTTATAAATAAATATTAACCCAAATATATTTACATATTAATGAATAAAAGAATGTTACCAAAAAAAATGTAACCTAAACATGCCTTTATTTGATTATACATCATGCATAACATCTTGTAAATTGTTGAAATTTAAATTTCAACCAAACAGACTAAATTATTATAAATTTAAAGAATAAGAAAAAAAGGAGTTGAGAGAGAATGAAATGATTTTCATTAATTAGAGTTACAATATACTTTCTCCGTCCCATTAAAAGTGTCTTGTTTTAAATTTTTAAAGTCTCTTGTTTTAAACTTTGACCTTAAATATATATTTTTTTGTTATATAATACTTGATGAAAAGTATACCCAATGAAAACACATCTAAACTAAATTAATTCATATAACTTTCATCAAGTATTATATAACACAAACAAAAGTATTTAAGGTCAAAGTTGAAAAAGACTTTGAAAATTCAAAGTAGGACACTTTTAGTGGGACGGAGGGAGTATAATTTTTTCAAACAAATTATGGATAAAATTATATTAATGCGGGACCCCGGCCCCAACTAAGCGTCGGCATTATCTTCATTTGAAGAGAAAGAAGTACAATATTAATTCTAAATAAACTTTTAATTAGTCACGTAACTAAAAAAACTACGAATTCAATTTTCTGTTAAAAAGGAGATAATTATAGTTATGTCTCCCCCTCTTTTTCCCATTCTCCACAATTCATCTCATTATTATCACATTCAAATGAAAAACCTAATTAACAAATAATTCTGCCAGATGCTTTCTATTTCTGGATCTCCCCCTTTTCGGATCTCTTCTTTTTATTCCTTCACCAAGGTTCCATTTTTACCTTTCTTTCCATTTATATCTTTCATTTTTTTTTTATTCTTTTAATAAATAACTGATCTTTATTACAAATTGTTTTAGGGTTTCATTTGGTTGATCCATTCCTATCAAGAACCTGCATATATATAGATATAGATATATAGAGTGTTTGGAATTTGGGAAATTTGTAAGAATGTTAAAGATTATTAAAGGGATGAAAAAGGGTTCGAAACCCGAAGTGATTGAACCGCCACCGGGACCTAATGGTCCATCTGATGTCACTGTAAACCATGCTTCGCGTTCGGCTAATCCTAACGCGAATGCTAACCCGACTGCTGCCCAGCTGACTAATGTGAAGTCGCTGGCTATTAGTCGAACGTCGCAGACACAAAATAGTGTGATTGAGGTGACACCCATGGTCAAAGATGTACCGGTAAACGAACGACATGTTTTGTTTATCAAGAAAGTGAATATGTGTTCGGTGTCGTTTGATTTTTCTGATTCGTTGAAGAGAGTTGGAGAGAAGGAGATAAAAAGGCAGAATTTACAAGAGCTTGTGGATTTAGTGCAGACGGGGTCGAGTAAAATGAATGAGATTATGCAACAAGAGATGGTTAATATGATATCTGTTAATATATTCCGAGCTTTGCCTCCTGCTGCATTTGAAAATACGGGTGCTATTGATGGTGACCCTGAAGAAGATGATATGTATTTGGAACCCTCTTGGCCACATTTGCAACTTGTTTATGAATTGCTTTTGAGATACGTGGTTTCCCCTGATACTGATACTAAAGTAGCTAAGAAGTTTATTGATCATTCGTTTGTGTTGAACTTGCTTGATTTGTTTGATTCAGAAGATCCCCGAGAGCGGGAGTATCTGAAAACTATACTTCATCGAGTGTATGGTAAATTTATGGTACACCGTCCATTTATAAGGAAGGCCATAAATAATATCTTTTATAGGTTTATATTTGAAACTGGAAGGCATCCCGGGCTTGGTGAATTATTGGAGATTCTTGGAAGTATAATAAATGGGTTTGCTGTCCCGATGAAAGAAGAGCATAAGTTGTTTCTTCTGCGGGCGCTTATACCACTCCACAAGGCTAACTTTATCAATTATTACCATCAACAGTTATCGTACTGCATAACCCAATTTGTGGAAAAAGATTACAAATTGGCCGATCTTGTTATTAGAGGGTTATTGAAATACTGGCCTGTTACTAATTGCACAAAGGAGATTCTTTTTCTTGGAGAGTTGGAAGAAGTTCTGGATGCAACACAACTTGCAGAGTTCCAACGTTGCATGGTTCCTCTATTTCGACGGATTGGACGCTGCATTAATAGTCCCAATTTCCAGGTCTGTATATTACTGATGCCTTATTTTTAGATGACATTTGGCTTTAGTTTTGTGCTATAATTGCGTGTTGAGTTAAGAACGTTGATTTGTCCTTGCAAGTTGTTATTGGGCGAATTTTCTTTTAAATTTTAAGCGTTAGATAATAATAGGGTCGATGGCCAAAATGATATTTCTATTGAGAATGAAGGAAATATGAGAAAATCTAGCCTGCTTTCAGAGCGCACTTTTTCTGCTGCAAGGGTGCTCAATCTGACCCCGATTCACTTTATAATATTAAACCCTACCTCATAATCCATATTTTAGAGAGATCAAACCATGGATATGATATAAGTTGCTGTGTTACTCTATCATAATACTATTTCCATATATTCTGACTTATTTGATTATGTGATTGTTAATGCCATCAGTGGTTCTAATTAATCTTTTACTTGTTCTTGCTCGATATTGGAGATCACTAGAATATTTTTTGATGATAAGTTCACTGACTTATGGTTCTATTGCAATTGTTAATCTGTTCTTGTGTTACATACACACACAAACACGAATCATTTCATATGTAATATTATAGGGGTCACTTTTTTCTCTAATTCAACCATAGCTGTCCATAATTGATCCTGTGGTACATTAATGCTGGCACAACAATCCAGCAAGCAATCATTAGCTTCCGAATGCTCGTAATGCCTCTTCCAAATTTACTAAGAAATGGGTGATCAATATTATGCCCCAATTTTGTTGTATTATATATGTATATATACACTTGATATAAAGAACCACACCCATCATCAGTCGACCTCCAAATGATTATGTTTTGTGATTATGTTTGAAGGAACGGATGAACTTGTTAAACAAGCTGGGAAATCAAGAAAGTGATTGAAATATAACACAATCGGTTTTGTGGAGAAGAAAGAGAGATAGTGGGTACTGGGTAGTTGTATATACCAAAGGAAAGTCTTTCTGCGCTTTTTTACTCCCACTAAAGAATATTGAGATGTAAAATAAGAAAATTAAGTTCATTATTTAACTTAATGTTAAGAAAATTTTGATCTCGTATAGATACGGATCAATGACATTTGGTTTAAGTAATGGCCTTTATCCACAGCCGCACTAATGAGTCTGTATTATTACTTGAGTTGGGGTTTACAGTCACTTTAGGGACATATGAAGCAAAGAACCGGGCATATATAGTGACCAGTAGTTAAAATTTTCCTTCTGCCGACCCCGACCTGCTTACTGGTCTGTCGGGCCCTGCCAATGTGCCTGTGTTCCTGGACTCCGCAATTATAGCGTCTACATACGTCTGGGTGACAAGTGAGACTCTGCAGGCACAGTTCCACACCTAATAGATTGTACATGATTGAAAGCCTCTAAAGAGCTAGAAATTAACCATGATATATTGAGATATGAACCTCATATCTGCCACCTGAACTAAGTCTTACTTGGATATGTTTGGGGTAAAGGAAGCTTGCATGATTGGAAACTTGATTGCTTTCCTAATTAGCCATCCAATCTGTCTAAATTAGCACACAGTTTGTAACTTATGCAAGTTTATATCGCCGTATAGAAATTTTACATTAGAACCATGTAATCAAAGATGGATGGTACACATGTAACTATTTTGTAAACATGTTTGATACACACACGTACACACACTCTAACAACATTGAAACAAATTACACTAGAATCATATAACGTCAATTTTTGGATTGACACGTTAAAAAACAAAATGTGCATCTATTTATGACACATACATGCATATGTTTTAAGATTTAATCTGTCATCCATGTAGTCGTGTACATTGGAAATGAATGCTAGAAAAGAGTTATAGAGGGTCAACATGCCATTATCTATGACTTTGTATGCAACGTAAGATTATAAGAGTTTTCTAATGGAATGTAAAGAAAAAGGTTCATGTGTCATTTTTTAATAACCAAAGGTATTATGAATAATATTGTCAAGGAAAAGAGTTCATGTGTCATTTCATAGCAAACTTTGTTTCCTAACGAGTGTTGATTTCAAACTGTGCTGCAGGTTGCAGAACGAGCACTCTTCTTGTGGAACAATGAACATATCGTGGACTTGATTGGGCAGAATCGTGAAGTCATATTACCTATCCTCTTTGAACCCTTGGAGAAGAACATTCAGGGTCATTGGAACCAGGCCATCAATGGATTAACTGGCAATGTCAGAAAAATGTTTATTGAAATGGATGCAGACCTCTTTGAGGAGTGTAGTAATCGGTTTTCGGAAAAACAAGCCATGGTCGATGAAATGCTAGAGCAACGTGAAATGACTTGGAAAAAACTCGAGGCAATTGCATCGGAGGCAGGAGGAGATGATGTAGTTATGATTAATTAATAAAGCAATGAAGAACACTAAAAAGACTTCCACTTTACGTTTCCATGTTTACTCATTCTCCCATTAGTTTTTATTTTATTTTATCTCTTTGAAGTGTCGAAGTTTTTTAGGCCACCGACTTGCCACCTGGACTTCTTGCTCATTTCCGACATTCAAAAGAGCAGAGGCATGGGTGATCTTCAGTCATTCTTCTACAGTCTCACAAAGCACGACAGTTGCTCTCTTTTTTCTTTCATTTCTTTACCATAGGGTAATTATTATTTCTTGTTATGATTAATGTTATTTTTTTATTGGGTTAATAATAAGTTTGTATGATGTTAACATCATAGGGAACATGTTCTTCAACTTTCTTATACTGTGGTCAAATGAGCCGCATGTCATCTTTTTTGTTTGTGAATACAAATTTCATTAATGTCTTGCTGGGCGCTAATTTACTACCATACAGTTATTTACACCGAATTGCCATTTCCTTTCTTAATAGTTACTTTAATGAAAATAGAGCACTGGAGGATTCGGTCATGTGCAAAGATGATACAACTAGTGAAGACAGAAATATGTTCATTGGTATAGAAGAATGTGCCATTGTTTGAATGCTTCCAGATCCACCTGAAATTCTTCTGCTGCCGTAACCGCCACAATAAGGTATTATTCCAGGTCCACAACCTTGTAGCACCCCAAGTGGTGGTGATCCTGACCCATACCCACCAGGATTCATCCCAGGATCACCACCTTGTGTGTTCCCAGGAATACAACCGCCAGGTATGTTTCCATGCGCAAAACAACCTGGTGGTATGGTCCCATAAGGGTTGCCACCCGGCAGTATTGTACCTGGAGGGTAGCCATAGCCGCCACCATCAGGTGGTATGGTTCCTGGAGGAAAGTTAGGGTTACCACCATTTGGTTGACCATCTAGCGGTGGAGTCATCAGTGGAGGGCCGTCACCAGGTGAAGGATTGTCACCTACATTGCTGCATAACAATGATAATATATTATTTTAAAAATCACATGGACTCTGAAGCTCTTATGGCCAAAAGGTACCGATACTCGTAGAAAAAGTTAACCCGTGAATCACCTTGCAGCGCCTACAAGTACACCGGCATGCATAGTTAGTTGGTTTATGAGGTAGGCAGACATTGGTGGAACACTGGAAGCCTTGGCATACTGAACACTGAGCTCTTCACCCGAGGGCACGAAGAAAGCACCATTAACCATCAAGTCCCCTTCTGTCCTCCAGTTCCATCCCTTCCATTCATCCTCTTTTGCCTCCATTCGCTTTGTCACCTATGCATACACTTCTTGTAAGCATACATATATACATTTATACCGGTATAAAATGTGACATCATACACATAGTGGTTATGTACCTCTTTGTGAGAATTAGGCATGGCAACAAATCTGTTGCCCTGACTATTGATGGTGGGAGCAGCGCTCCCGCCTATAGCATACAACTGCCATTCAGTATAGTCATTGTTTACAACATGGAAATACCCATGCCGGCATCTTGGCATTCTCTCCACGAGCCCTTTCCCAAAGTGATTGAATGCTACAGTCACCTACACGAGCAATCACTATGTCTACTTGTAGTGTTTATATAGCATAAGCTTGAGGTAATGCACGTTAAGAGGTTACCTGCATGCCGGCATCTGCCAAGTAGTCATCAGAATGACCCAATAACATGACCTTATCATGATCTGTAAAATAGGAATTGGTAACTGTCACGGCTGTTGATCCTTCCGTGATATCCACCAGTCCGTCCGTACACCTGGCAAAAGAACAATGGTCAATCCACAAATTTCTTACCCCCTTGATTGTCAATCCATCACCGTCTGATTTGCCTCTGCCCACAACGTCTGTTGGACTCACCCGTATCTTAGCCTTTCCCGATGGTTCACAGTCATGGATGTAGAGGCCATGAATGATGATGTTCCCAACATTCTCTATCACAATGCACCCTTTCCCGGTCACGTGCACGATGGCTCCACGGCCATCAATGGTTTTTGAGCTGCTCACAATGAGCTCATTTTTCAGATTAATGTGCATGTCTTTGGCAAATATGATCCATAAAGGTTCGGATTGTATGACAGCATGTCTTAGTGTTCCTGGAGGTGGGTTTTCGGGTTCACCATCAGATGAGTCTGTGACAACGTAGATTTGGCCTCCTTTCCCACCCATTGCACCCTGACCAAATCCGATAGCACAGTCAGCAAGGCGTTGACGGTCATTGGCCCAGTTTGGGTCACATCGCCAGCAATCGTCAATCGGGTTTCCTGTCTGACAAGGTATTTGGTCTTTTGATTGAGTGAATATTGGCTGTGTTTCAAGTAATCGTCTTCTAGAGGTGATTGAAGCATTTATTTTCCTGTAAAAGGGGAACAAATGAAAACAGAGCAACTGGAAACAGAGTATCAAGACAAAAAAGGAAAAAACATAAACTTTTCTTGAAATGCCAAGAAAAGAAAGAAACCCAGATTTTATAATCTCCCAATAAACATAACCCAGATGGGAAAGGTCTACATTTCAATTGTGATCCAACTGGGTCGGGCCAAGTGAGCCAGGTGGGTGCAGACCTGCCAAAACTATAGCTTTCTTAAAATCTACCAATGAGCACAACCCAGATTGGGTTTTTTTTGCTTAATCCCACATATTCTAAGATATCCTACAAACACACACAAATATTTACAGTTTGTCACTTTGTCAACAATGGGATAAGAACTCCATCAACCCATAACCTTTTGATTGATGGGCCATCTCGAATACCATTATGCCAAAGGCCCATTTGTCTCAAACACACATTTGGATGGTGAAAATAAAAAATGTATGTGTTTGGGTTTGAAGAACATATTAAAGTTAAAGCATACCTTTGTAGTTGTAGAACAATGGCTTCAGGGTCAGGGTGTTGATGAGGAAGAAATGCTAGTGTCCTATTAAAAGTGAAAGGTAGACAAGTTAAAAGCATGTAGATGAAGAGATTGGAGCATGCACTTGGAGACATTTCTTTGTTTTTGAGGATTGGAGTTTCATATGGTAAGAAACTAAGAATGCTTGTTTATATAACAATGTGAATAGAAAAAAAGGCAATTTTTAATTTAATTTTAAATTACTAAGACACAAATATTGGGTTTCATAGGTTAGGGTTTATCCAAGAGGTTTTTGAATAATTGAATTACAAGTAAAGTAAAGATTTTTGTAGCATGAGAAGTTGATTAAGACAAATTTCTTTCTCCCATGCATTTTTTCATCATAATTATTACTAACATTCTTATCTTGTTAATTAATCATTTGGAGAAAAGAAAATAATTACAAAAGAGAACATCATTATTATTATGTGAATATAAGGTGAGAATCTCTTTTATCTCCTACTATACATTATTGTTATCTATCCCAATCCCATATCTTACTTTCTTATTCTTAGTTTCTTACTACTATAATAATTTGTCATTATTTAAGTTTTATTTATGTGACAATGAAAATTGGGGTTTAATATGTCAGCAAAGATTTCACCCTTCCCAATAAAAGTTTTTCCTTATCCTTGAATTATATTATTATTATGCACATACAAGTGTAGTTGTGTACATATACAATACATATATTTTTACACATGCATACATACATGCATACATTACAATGAGCATGGAGTGCATGGGGATAGGATATAGTGAGATACTGAGATACAAGTATTTCAAAAACATAAAATGTATACATGTTACATTAGGCCATTAGGGTATCCATGCTCAAATTAAATTGTACGCATTTTTATCCAAATGTAGATTAATTAGGACATCACTTTCATGTATATTCCATCTCTTGTCTCCTTATACTTCATTCCTGACGAGTCCGCAAGCGAAATAATAATTCAGATGTATACATGTTACATATATTTTGTTTTACTCCGATGTATCCAGCCTTCTTGGAGTATCCCATAATCATTTCCAATCATTTTTCTAACAACCCCAAGATGTCACCTAAGAAGAATTCGAACCTAGGACTTCTTATAAAGAAACATGGTACCTAATCACTTAAGCCACTTTGATAATGGTTTGAATATATAGATAATATGAAAAGAATAATCAATACGAGTATATTGTTGCTGGTTATAAAAGAATAATTAAAATGAAAATAATGTACGTGAAAGTAGTTAAATCCTTTTAAGATTTCCTTTAAGGTTCTAATTTGTGGATTTTGGCGGCTATGGATCAAAGATTCTTTGCGGGAATTGAAGTATGTCTCTTGTTCAAATATTCGCTTTTAATAAAGTTTGGAGGGAAAATTAATTAGAAAAGCAAATAGATCAAAATAAAAGTTTTAAAAAGCAGCGTTTTTATGACAAAAAACCAAGTTGATACCAACTTTTTGACAAACTTAGTTTCCCTAAATTATGGCTCTTTCAAGGGAGACATTATTTTTGACTTTGTGTAAAAGTAAAACAAAATGATAGATAATGATGTAAATATATTATATATTATTATATATATGTATTATAATAATATACAGATAACTGTTTGTGATTGTTACAAATATTTGTTAAGCAAATATTGTATTACATTAAGTATTATAACAATATATGTAAACCGTACGTAAAACTATCATCAGCAATGAAGAAGCTATTTCTTTGCAAGTATATATTTGATCACACAAGTTAGTAGTCAATAGATCGACCCAGCATATTTACACATTTTTCACTTCAAAATGTAATATTAGACAAACAATTAATTAAAAAAATAAAATTATGCGGATTTTAAATTATTTGTTTTCCAGGAAATAAGGGAGTCCATGCAACTCTACATCAAATTAAGCATGAAAGTATTCAAAATCACATAAAGCTAGCTACTTCAATTTAAATGGTGTGCCCATTAATTAGCATGCATGATCACGAAGATTTATTTTTTTAATAAAAAAAATGTGTGAAAGTAAACCAGCTTATGGAAATGTATGTTCATATGATATGCATATCAAATTGCATACACTAGCAGTAATGACAGCAGTAATGACAGTAAGAAAGGTTTACAATTTACAGCATACAAATTAGAATTAACATAGAGAGATGAAATTCAGAGGCGGATCCAGAAAATTTGGTTGCCGGGGGCAATAAAAATTTTGGCCTAAAAGTTTGAGGGCATTAATTATAAAACAAAAGCATGATAATATACATAAATATTATATCTACACTAAAAATTTTTGGTCGTCGGGGGCGGTTGCCCCCGGTAATTACATAGTGGATCTGCCCATGGATATGATTACGTGCACGGTTCAGTTAAGGAACGATAAATACGTGAAAACAAATCATTTTATGCTAGGAAATTGTTAATTAACCTTGTGGTGTTTGGGCATACAATATCGTTAACATGAGCAGTACGTGATACCACTCTTATGTATCGCTTGTTTGCTTGGGATTGTAATTGTTAGCATCTTAATTGTTGGCAGATTCTTGGTGATTAACAAAATAAAGTTTTGTTGACCGTTAAAAAAAAATGTAACGTTTTTTTGTTTTTAACTTATGTGACGAATCCATTTTGTTAAGACACATATAGGTCGCGTCGGGCGTATGGCTGTCTATTTTAGTTCTTCGAAGGTCTTTTCAAGGGTGGTTGTGAGTACATGTAGCAAATTGGACACGATGAATGAGTTAAGTAACGTACAGCACCATTACACTGTAATATATATAAAACCTTAATAAACTAATTAATCAGTAAATTAAATAAGATATCATCAATCAAGCGGGCAATATAACCTTTTAGGACCATATTTGACAAAATTATATAAAACTGTAGAAAAATTGTTTTGGAATAATTGAACCTAATATGATCTACCCTGTACAATATTAGTCATTTGAACTTGACATATGTTATTTTAACTATATCTACTACTATGCATTACTATTTTTTACTAAGTAACTAAAACTCATATGTGGCTCTAGTCACTAATGTTATCTAAAAATCGTGAAAGTTAAATCAAAGGTAACACTTCAATAGTTCAATATCCATGGGCTTAGTTTCAACAACTATAAACAATTTATTCCTTCAATTTTATATACTTCACATCACACTCTATATATTTACGCAATACAACTTTATGTGTTTAATTAATATTCACTTATATACTTCACACTCTATATGTTTACGCAATACACCTCTTTAATTGATTAAATTAATGATAAAATAAAATTATAAAATTAATATTACTATTATAAAAACAAATTTGCGTTATTTATTTATTATAAACTTTCAAAATTTTAGTTTTACTATACGTATGCTGATTTGATTCCTATTAATGTGACACTTTTATTAATATTTGTTTTATAATTTTTTTTTATCTTAGATTTGATATGTTAATTCCATTTCAATTATTATTTTTTTGATATAACTATGTATTTGCTTCCTTAGTATTTTAATTAATAATTTATATCGAGTCTTAGATTGGTAAATATTTAAATTCAAGTTTGCATTTTTTTTTAAGTTTTGTTTATTGTATTTTTAATAAATGTTTTCTTAATTGCACTTTATAATCGTGGCATATTACTTTGTCATTTCATTATTCACAAAAAAAAAAGGATCTATTTTAAGAAATGTGTATTATGGATGTCATGAATTATATGTTAAGTTTGAATTAAATATAAAATACAATTCATGTAAATGCTCTATCTCTAATCTCTTATAAACATTAAGTGATTGGGTTTTTTTTTTCTCTCTAACGAAAACTATGTAATATATTGTTATTTAATTTATGACTTTATCTATAGAACTTTTATCATATCACATACATTGTTATGAAAATGTGTTCTATTTATTTAGTTTTACACAGTTAATGTAGAAAGATATCCAAACACAATACTAATTAGCTGCCTATGGTGACTTCTAACCATTCAACTCAAGAAAAAATATATAAAAATGATATCCTCGTTATTTTTAACATCTCTCATTTACATTTGTCAATATATAATATTATCAAACATTAGCATTTTAGTAGATTTATATGTTTTCCTCACGTATTACATAAAAAAAAATAATCTAGTTATATAATAAAAGAAGTTTGACTAAATGAATAAGGAAAACATGAATAATAAATTAATAGGAGTATTATATGTATTTTAAATCCTGATATAGTATTATAGCTTATAGATAGAGATATTAAGGGAATTTTAAGTTCTTGTTAAAAAAGTGTGTGTGTGTGTTTGGGGGTGGGTTAATTGCAAATCTAAAACACTTACCGACCTAATGTAACATTCGTGATATTTGACCCCGTTGACTTATGTTTGACTTTATCTGACTTGTTGACTTTTAATGAAATTC
>JAOEHQ010044133.1:0-12016 GCA_025447715.1 Asclepias incarnata
TATGATAAATAAGGAAATGTTTAAACTTTTTTAAAAATTAAGACACCCTTCAAATGCATTATAAGGTAGTATAGATATGTTATAATATTTTGCATTTGGAAAGTTTTATCTCAATTTACACGGTATCGATAAATGATAAGTCTTTTTTTTTCCTAGTATGTCATATGTCATTAAATCTATTTTATTTGGTAAGTTTAGTCATATTCACAAACTTTACTCTTCCAATTTTTACTATGTTTCACTTCATGAATTTAATATAACTCCTTACAACCAAAAACTATCTCGATACACCGGCTTATCTCCTTCTCTTATAGAGGAGAACTTTTGCCTGTGTCATATAAGCTGATTTGTCAACCAAAGAGCTTGTCCACATTGGATTTATGATGTCATGGGTGATGATATTGGTATGTTTTCTTAGGTGTTTATACTATGTGTTTTTGTATAAATTTGTTGTGGGCCTGATAATTAATGAGGTGGGGGCTTTTGGGAATATTAAAATAATAGGGTGGGGGCTTTTGGGTATATTTAATTAATGGGGTGGGGACTTTTAGGTATATTTAATCAATCTGACCAAAATTTGGAACCCAAAATCTGAAGCTTAGAATCTGCCTTCAGTGAAGAAATCTGATCTGATCAGATTCAGTGAAGAAATCTGATCTGAAGGGTAGTTCAGTGAAGAAATCTGATCTGATCAGATTCAGTGAAGAAATCTGATCTGAAGGGTAGTGCAGTGAAGAAATCTGATCTGATCAGATTCAGTGAAGAAATCTGATCTGAAGGGTAAAAATCTGAAGGGTCCTTGGGTGAAAAATTTGAAGGGTAAAAATATGATCTGAAGGGTAAAAAAATCTGATCTGAAGGGTAAAATCTGAAGGGTAAAAATCTGATCTGAAGGGTAAAAAAACTGATCTGAAGGGTAAAAATCTGATCTGAAGGGTAAAATCTGAAGGGTAAAAATCTGATCTGAAGGGTAAAAATCTGATCTGAAGGGTTCTTCAGTGAATCTGATCTGAAGGGTCCTTTAGTGAACCTGATCTGAAGGGTTCTTCAGTGAATCTGATCTGAAGGGTCCTTCAGTGAATCTGATCTGAAGGATCCTTTAGTGAACCTGATCTGAAGGATTCTTCAGTGAACCTGATCTGGGTTCCTTCAGTGAACCTGATCTGGGGTCCTTCAGTGAACATGATCTGAAGGGTCCTTCAGTGAACCTGATCTGAAGGGTCCTTAAGTGAACATGATCTGAAGGGTGCTTCAGTGAACCTGATCTGAAGGGTGCTTCAGTGAACCTGATCTGAAGGGTGCTTCAGTGAACCTGATCTGAAGGGTCCTTCAGTGAACCTGATCTGAAGGGTCCTTCAATGAACATGATCTGAAGGGTCCTTCAGTGAACCTGATCTGAAGGGACCCCGCTCCCAGGGGCGCTGCCCCCGGACCCCCGTTCCTTAGGGGCTTCACCCCTAAGGTCATAATAAATTCAAATAGGCGTGCAAGTCAACGCAAGTCAATCCAATTATACTAAAATATCCAACAAGATTGATACAGTCAGATTGAATTTATTGGATTGATCGGGTCAGATTGATAGAGTCAGATTGATAGGGTCAGATTGATCTGGGGGTACACTTGATATACAAATGACAAAACCCTTTAACATAATGAAATACCCGAGCAAAATTCTTTTTACCTAGCCGCGTTTGCACGCGGGATTTAGGCCTAGTATATATATATATATGGTTATTGTAAAACAAGTTTCAATGTAAAATAAATAAGATAAGATTTTGACAATTAAATCAGGATAAAACTGATGCATGAAGATCCATAGAGCATAAATATATATACTGATACACAAAGATTTTCGTAATGAAGAACGATTTTTAGTTAAGAGAATATAATTGTTTTATTTGTTTTACTTTAATACTTGTTTTATTTGAACGAGAATTTATATATAGATATACTCCTTAATAAAGGAGGACCCCCTCCCCCCCCCTTTTTTTCCCCTCAAAAAAGCCTACTAAACTTTCCAAACTACCCCTATCATTTATTAACTAATTTAAATTTAAATATCTCCACCTAATATATCTATAATAACCTTATGAAATTATTTACAATATACATCCTTCAACCCTTAAAATAACTATTATTTACAACATACATCCCTCAACACTTCAAATAACTACATTATTCCCTTTTACATAAATTAATTTTTACATTAATAATCACACCGCTACCGTCACTGTCGCCGTCGTCGCCTCCGTTACCGCCGCCGCCGCCACCATCGCCGCCACCACCACCAGCACCCGTCGCCGCCATTACCACACCGCCGCCGTTATCACCACCACTGCTACCACCATCGCCGCCGTATTGCGCGAGCTTCTGTCTAGTATGTATATATATTCACTATCTATATTGTTTGTACTTTTGAATTTGAATTAGAGGACTCATCAAATGCATACATGAGCAACATTTTCAAGACCTGATTTACATTAATTTCTTTTTGATGATAATACTAACGAATTTATATATAATAAGGGGAGACATGTAGAGTAATAATTAGTAAAACTTTTTAAAAAAGTGTAGATTTTAGAGTGTGTTTGAGAATATGTATAACTTATTGCGTTTTTTCGAAGTCAAAATACAGTTTCGGTGTTTGGTTATTATTCGTGTTTTAGTTTAGAATTTTAGCGAAGTGAGTGCTGCTTAGGTGCATTTTTTCTTTGGAAAAGCAGAATGGCTCACTAGGTGCATTTTTCTTCTGTTGGACCTCATGCAATTTTAAAAAATTGGAGTTCTTTTACCGAATATTACGTTACGCGGAAAAAATTCATGTGCTTCACAGACATTTCCCGAGTCCGCTTTTCGAACATGATATAACATATACATACTCCTATAGGCAGGGGTGGCATAAAAACAAAAAAAATTCAAGAGGTGACAAAATTTAAAAATCTATAGGAAAAAAACCCAAAAGATGACAAAATTTAAAAATCAATGGTAAAATTTAAATTTCCAGCAGCAGTGGCCAACCCTACCCACCCCTGGTACCGCCCGTGCATACTGGTATCATTTCCCCACCAAAATTTGATTATGCAGTCATTAGGATTGTAAACACACTAAACGAACACAAATGAAACATTGTTTATGTTCGTTCGTTTAACTTAACGAACGGTTTCCGAACTAATAAATGAACATAAAATTGTGTTGATGTTTGCTTATTAGGAAATTTGAGTTGTTCATTTTCGTTCGTTTATGTTCATGAACGCATGCTAACGAATGACCACAAATGAACAAACATATTACTCGAAATCTTTTGATTCAAATGCAACATCACAAAAGAAAAGTTCGCAGGGTTTAGAAATTAAAAAATTTTTTAATTTCTAAATGAACAAACGGGATTTGTGTTCATATTTTTCAATTTAGCTAAACGAACGAATTCTTTTATTCATGTTCGTTCATTTGACTAAACGAACGTTCCACCGAATGGTTCATGAACGGTTCGTTGACATTCAGTTCATTTACAACCTTAACAATTACTATGATGGATCAATTTGGAATAAAGGTCATGTTCAAATATGGGGACAATGCACTTTGTCTTTAGGTTTGACCTAACTTCAGAGGATGGTATACGTGTATGTGGTATGAGATTGATCCGGTAAGAGGTCAGATAGTGTCCAAAGGACACATAGAGTATAGGGTTTATCCATCAATTTAAACTTTTTTAAAACTATAAATACTTTAAAGGCTCTTACGGGTGTGCTAATCACTTTTAGACTCCATTGATACATTTGGTTTTTATCTATATGAAATGAACAAGACCCATGAATAGGTTATTTAGAGTTTTAATCGATAAATAAAATATACATTGGTACCAATTTACAAAGTCTGCAAAGATTTGTACAACTTTATCTCATCAAACGTCATATCAAAGAGTTAAATAGATGAGACCTATCAGTTCTAGTGTAGTTCATGCCTTCGGCGTTCGCATGGGTCACCATACAAGGCTATCCTTTAACCCATGGTTTTTGATGCCTATATTGGGACAATTGGTTCGTAGTTAATTATATGACCAATGCAGTGACGGAACCACATGGAGGGCAAGATCCCACAATATTTATAAAACTCTATATTTTTAGTACCATTTTTAGGTATTAGTTTAATCCAAAGTTAATTGGCTCACCAACAAAACATAAATTCTTATTCGGAATTTAGACATAAATTTCAGACTATGCCACTGGACCAATGCAAACTTAATTTGTTCATTCTGGTTGATAAAATTATGGAACCTTCAAGTCCTAAGAGGTTAATTGAATACTTGATTAAAATCCAAAAATGTGATTCACAAAAGAAAAGGTTAACTCGAATGAGGAATTTCGTTCACGTCTTGACTCCCTAACATTCATGCTTATTTTGTGCATACCAAGAAAGGATATATCGAATACAATTCCACATTACATTTTCTTTTATAGAAATTTAGGGTTTTGGTTCAAATAAAACAAGTATTATAGTAAAACAAATAAAACAATCATTTTCTCTTAACTGAAAATCAAAAATCATTATGCGTCATGAAAATCTTCGTGCATCAGTGTATATACTTATGCTTTATGAATCTTTGTGCATCAATTTTATCATGATCAAATGATCAAGATCTTATCCTATTTGTTTTTCTTTAATATTTATTTTACAATAACCAACCCTGAAATTTAGAAGATCCACAATAAAAAAATGGACCGAATCCGACCCGATTATGATCATCCATATGAAAAACTACCGTTTTGACATGTTATCCAACCTCGTGGCTTGTTTTAGTTTACACACCTAATACAGACCCATGCTCATTTAACTCGTCTGTAAACTCTGTAAAATAAAAAATTAAAAAAATAATTAAAAAAAATGGAATTGTTGAAAGAAGAGAATAACCGTAATCGATGCAAAGTGCTTTATTTAGGGAACACAACCCCACTTAACAACAGGAATAAAGCCAACACCTTAAAGCTCAAAGCTAAAGCAAAGATCGACAATACCCCTTTAACAATATACCACACATACAAACTGTATTTAGATTTCATTCCTTTTCCATCTAAAAATTAAACATCTCAAATCCATGAATCAAACTTTGAATAACTTGCTACAAAGACAACCCCCATTAAGTACCCTCCCTTTAAAAAAGCTTCATACTACTTTCTTTCTAGACATAATAATAAAACCCACGTACAAAAAGAACTTGTCATATAGATCATGTATCCTGATCACTATCTCAAGAATGTAAGATTATAATGGACTTTCCATGTACACAAGTCTTCAAACCCGATCTTAGTCTCGTTCTGGCGGCTGTCTGGTATTCCCGATTTTCCTGAATGAAAAGACGAATAGTACGATGAAATACATGCTCCAGAGAAACCAATGCATGCAAAGTTATAACTTAAACTTGGGAGTATTTTTAACATTTATAATCTTTACATAGTGGCGGAACCAGGATTTGACTATAAAGGGGGCTGGTTGCTTGATTAGGAGGGGCTGGTTGGAAAAACCAACGTTAATTTAAGCTTTGGAATAGAAATGTATATAAAAAGTTGTGTTAGTTGGAGATGGTCGACATCCTCTAGCCCTCTACTAACTCTACCTCTGTTTAGAGATAATTGCATCATCAAACTCCATTTAGTACGATACTCGAAAGAAACAACGATATATTTTGATTAAACAGACACGAAACACTATCAAATATGTGTGGACCTTAAATTTACTTCACTTGTTTCTTTATTACTAAAGATGATGTAGACAATCAATGAAAATGTAAACGTAAATGTGAACGTAAATGCATGAGTTTTGCATACCGGTTATGAATAGGATCAGGGCCATTTGGTACTCTTCTTTTGCTAACGAAGTTAACAACCGAACCCTCATGCCTCCTTGTTGCTCTTTCTTTCGACACGGAAACACCAACACTCGCAGTGCGTGGAATTGCGACGTCAAGTAACAAAAAACAGCAAAACCCCACTAATAGAAGCGTACCGAAAACCACCCTAATGTTCCTCCCCATGACCCTAGCTCTCTACTTCTTTTACCGGCCAACTTAACCCTCTAGATGTCTTCCCCAAAGCAGAGTTTTTGGCAGTTAAGATATATAGATGATGATGATGATGAGAAACTTATAACAATCATGGTTGTTTTGGCATCAAGATAATGCATCTCCCTCCCCCTGCCTTTGATATAAAAAGTTGGCAACTGAGAGAGGGGAAGAGAGAGTAAAGCAGGGGAATTGAAGGCAAGGTGTGTGTAATTTTTTTTTTAACTTGGAGGTAAGAGAGACCACTTTTCTTTAAAGATGGAATACTACAAGCAATTCTGTTAGCACTTTTTCTTTCTCAGAGAGATGTTATTTAGATTTTTTTTTTATTTTTATTTTTAAAAAGGTAAATAAAATAGATCAACTTTTGACAAGCATTCTTTGCTTTAGGTTGTGATTGGGTCCACACACAAAAATTTACCATTGCTTTGATCATGTGCACTTTTACATACAGTTTGCAATCAAAGGGATCTCACTTATGTTATACATTAAATTATGTGCAAATCCAGTCAAAAGTAGAGTTTAGGAATTCAATACTTCTGTGTTCAATATTGCAGTCAGTTAACAACATAAGTTAAAGCACAAGTCTCATGTAAAAAGGACGGTTTCTGTGTACAATTTCCTATTTGGTGGTGCAATAATGGTTGTACTCTCCCTTACTTATGGTCCCAATCGCCACCGGTTAACACTGCCAATATGATCCTGATGAACGTATGGTAAATTTCGAGATTCTTAGTCCAGCCGCGGTTTTTGAAAGGAATGTATCAAATAAAAGCGAGTATATCTTGTAATATGACTACCACTTTATGTTATCTAGAGTTGTAGACATATCGCTTTCTTTTTGTCTCATGGGAGAAGAAACAAAAGAGGTTGCCTTCCTAAAACTCAAAGTATCTAGTGGACCACTGATTCTGGTTCAAACATATTTGTTCCTACTTTTACTAGGAATATACATTATGTCGCCGAGACTGCATTTAAGTTGCAAAGATTCTACTTAACTTTACTGTTTCATATATGAACAAGAAATTATACACTGTAGAAAGGTAAGATGCTAATTAACGTTGTTAATATTTGTTACAGGCTTACAGTAACGATATCTAAAACGGTATCTAACATTTCTGGAGACCTCTCAATTAACTCTGCAACCTAATTATTTGTTTATCTTGTAAGCCTTGCAACTTCTGAGGTTTAAAGGTGCTAACCATGAGAGGGAATTCTCCATTTGCAGATTGTGATAGTTCACATAAACTGGTTGCTTACCATGCAAAGATAGGCCGAAGGTTATCTTTAGACTCATTGTCGATGGTAACCAACTGATTAGCGTAATTTGAACTTGAAGGCATCTCGATGTTGTCAGGAACATCTCCAACGTTATGACCTTCCTTTCTTCTGGGCCCACTTGGGCCCGTATATTGCTAGGTGTGTCCTTCCAAATCGGCGATCAGCTAACTGCAAATTACGTTCAATTATTAAAATCAAGAGTACACGATTACATCCACATGATAACTTCAATATACAGTCATAAAATAATAAAAAAATAACAGATTAAAAGATAGAAAGAACCTTCACAAGGCATCCACATGTTTCTAACATGTCGGTTCGGAATGGATACTCCACAACCTATAGAGTGATAATCGACAATATGATACCAAAGCAACTTGAATTGGAAAAATATAACGGATAGGGAAAAAGATAAAGAAGTAATTTACTATAAAAGAATCATCTCCAATCACAGTAGATTCTGAAATTTGTTTCATTAGGATCTCGTAGTCCACTAGCATATATGGAGGTGTTACACTTATGTAATCAAATGGACCATCTTTGGTGCGCTCCAAATACGTTTCCACACGAACAGTGTGTATAACTGAATTATCAAGAAAGTTGGTCCATTCCAAATTAGGACGTAGAACGTCAGAGACAACCCATGGATCCATCTCCACAAAATGCACCTGCAATGATAAATCTATTTAAAAAAATACTGAAATTTATAAGAACTTGTGATAAAAGAAGAGGTGTTACCTCAGAGCATCCTCGGCTGATAGCCTCTATGCCAACAGAACCTGTACCACTATATAAATCTAACCATCGACCAGGCCTTAAAGATGTAGGACAGCCACCAGCAGCCTAAACAAAGTAGATAGTCTTTCTTAGTACAAAAAATAGAATAACAAATTTTTCATTGATTCTGGGCAGAATTGAAATACAAAGAGCAAATATTACCTGCAAAATACCAAAAGCTGCACCTTTGACTACTTCCATCATTGGGCGGACATCCATGCTCTTTGGTGATAGCAATTTCTTCCTCCGTGCCGTCCCTCCAAGAACCTACCATTTTTAATATCAATATGCAGTATTCTAGACATGTGTTTATATATATTCAGATATTTGGTTTGGTATGGACTAATGCTGGAGTCACCCAAACTGTAAATAGAAAGCCAAAATATGATTTTATATTTCAAGGTTCGCTTCTGAATACAGTTTAACAATAAATTTTTTTTGTCCAACCCATATTGAACACCCCATCTGAGTCTTAGGCAACCAAATAACTGCATTTCTAGCATGAAAAGAGTAGATCAAGAGATACCTACACAAAATATTTGTATTCAAGTAGTTAAGTTGCAACAACGGTTAAAAAAACTGGCTAAATACACTGCCATCAGTTCAATTAGTAACAATCAAAGGCATACAGAAACATATAAGTATTCCAAAAAATGTGTTTAAAGCCACTTTGCTTGAAAGAATGCCGCTGAATTCACTTGCTCAAGTGATCCAAACTACTCTTCTAAGGATTTGCCAAACAAAAGGAGTCTTTAAATCCCAAAAAACAGCGAATTTTTTTCCTTCAAAAAAGAAGGCAAACTTCGAGCCTCATCTACATCCCAAACAATAGTAATTACTTGCAAAAAAGTCAATTTGACATTAGAAAATCAACTGTGTGGTTATTTATTAGATGAAGTCATGTTAACATCAAAATGCCCTCTGTAATAAAATCAAACCATTCGTCTCTACTCTTTCAAATCTTGGGAATCCTTTCATCCTTACTCGCGCACTCTTTAAACTTGTAAAAAATCAAATTTTTATTATTAAGCCCTTTAGTCTCTACTTTTTCTCTGACCCATTTACCTATTTTAAAGGTTTCTGAATGTACTGAATACTTCGTAACCTAACTCACAAACACTAAGTTTCACTGAAATATTAAGACTTACACAATGAATTCTAAATTCATCATTTCATATAACTTAAACATGACGTGATGCTAACCAATAATTATCACATATATCATGTAAATGTAATTATGTAATAGTCATGATACTTAAACTTGTCATCATATACATTAAAATTACACTAAAGTAAGTAGAAAAGAAAAATCTTTTTAACATATTATTGCACCAAATGATTTTTGCTCCAATGTAAACACTAAATCTTTACACTAAACTATCTAACTAGTTAAAAAAAAAAAAAAAAAGCAACATCTTTCAATTAAGCTAAGTTATTTTAAGTTTTTAAATAAAACTTAAAATGACATTCATCACATTAAATTTAGTGAGTAAATTTAGTGTAATGTTTAATGTCAAACGTCATAACACTTCTGTTTAAGGTTTAACCTTTAAAAATCAAACATTGTAACACTTTTCGTTTTCGTTTTCCTTTTTCATTTTCACTTTTACACTATATGTTTGGCAAAACTAGCTTGTAGCTGGACTAATATGTTTTTCAAGGTTGTTGGTGCTTATAAATGTAAAATGACGTAAAAGGATAGATATGTTAATTTCAAAAGATGGAAATATAACTAGTTTAGGTAATTTACTTTTCCATAACCTCAAGCTACTTTTCAAAAGCTACTTAGCTTATGGTTTAGGAGCTTATGGAAACCATAATCTACTTAAAACTTTGGTAGCCAAACAAAGATATATGAGGTTGAACTTATATAAACGATAAGCTCAAGCTCCCATAAGCTTCTATAAGTAGTTGCACCAAACATACACTAAATTTTGCACAGTAAAAAATATGGTATTAGCGTATACATCGGATAATCCAATACAACTAAAGAATTGATAAAACAAACACAGAAGAACACACCTGAAGTAGCTTATGAGTCTCCCTAGGTTTACTTTGCTCATGTGTTGGTGTTGCCACACCTTGCTTCCCTCTTCCACCCTTTTGCTGCCCTTTCTTTCGTCCCGACGACTAATTGACAGATACACGAAAACTTATACAGATACCAAAAAACATAACTTTTTCTTTTTAAATTATACAAAAAAAGGCAAACCTTGGAAGGCGAAGTAGGATCAGAAAGGAACTCATCAGGATCAAGACCATATTGTTTAAGCAATTCTCTTTTTTCCTCAGTTGAATTCCCTGATTCTGAGAATTCAATCATATACATCCAAATTAAAATTAACTGTTTATTTTTTTATAAATTATATATATTTATAACATTTTTGGGGGTGTTTGGGATTGCTTGTTGCTTTTTTTTTTTTTAAACAAACAACAAACAATCTTTCAGAAATTACTTATAATACAATATGCGTTTTCTTATAAGTAGTATTGCTTCTAGCAGAAAAGCGTTTATTAATAAGCAATCCCCCCCCCCCCCCCCCTTTCTTCCCCTTCAGATACAGAAGATTTTAGAAAACTTACTGAGAGATGAGGCGCGTATGACGGTTAATGTTCGACTGTAAGGACGGTTAGTTGAGATTGATGATGATGATGAAGAACGGGTGATGAAATTGGGATGCCATGAAAGTGAAATTGGTGATGATATCGACGCCATGAAATGTAACCTTACCCCCGACCTATAGAAGCTGCCTGTTGCTAATTTTCCCACTCGCTGGGTTCGTACAGGGTTTACTGTTTTTCTTTCTCGCCCTTCAAGTTTTGGGTTTTTCTATTTTTACTAGATTTGGGCTACATTGGTTGGGTTATTCGGATTTCGGGTTTGTTATTCGATTAACCAAACTCATATAATTTTAATTAGTTTGGATTATGGGTGATGTTTTTTTTTTATTTGGGTTAACCCGTATAACCCATATAAAATAAATTTATTTTTTCATTACATAATGATTGTAATATTAGCAACTTGCCCGCACAATGCGACGGGAGTAAATACTTTCTACCAGTGGCATCCGACGACTTTTTATGGTGGTTCTCGTTGATGGTTTAAAATAACGTTTTCATTTATTTTGTAAGACATATTTATGATTTTCATAATTAAAGTTAAAAAAATATAAATTGATTTAACATAAATGAGCTAATTGTATAAATGAAAAGTTTGACTAAATATATAAAATAAGTATTAATTAAGATTTAAGCTATAAGGGTATATCGGTCATTTCGCATATTAAATTTTGTAATTTTTGAACAAAAATGGTATAATTTTTATAAAGGTTTATAGATATATTATATGGTTGACTCAATAATTTCTATGTTTTTATTCATATCTCTACCAAATATGATTCCCGCTCTGTTGTTTTAAACTTAAAGATGTTATTGTAAAATTGTTTAATCGGTAAAGTATTTTGTATTATTTTAAATAGTTTGTAACTTATCTATTTTATCAATGATTTTTCTTCGGTTAATACAACCATGTTTTAATGCATTAAATCAACAAGCAGATAATCAAAATTGTTAAAACCTTTGGATATAAGCAATTTGTTAATCTACAATCATACGAAGTATCATTTTCTGTGTTTTTGAAACTAAAATTATATTGTTATATAATTAACAAACTTTCTTTTTTAAGTTTCACGTGCTTCAAACTCAACATCACATCTTATTTGGGTTACCCAAAACCCGACTCGAACAATGTAACACCCTACTTTAGAAAAATATGGATTTCCAAAAATTCTCAACTTTTAAACATCACACTGTTAAATAACTGCGGAAACGTTCATTTAAAACCACATTGATTCCTAACGGAATCATAAAACCACTACAAGGTGTTACTAGCTACATATCACA